>OY987276.1:21771237-21882610 GCA_963920785.1 Sphagnum contortum | reverse complement strand
GCCTTAGGGCATTAGTGGTTTGTTTTTGATACCTCAATCAAGTGTGGACATGTTTCATGACTAACTTGTGGATTGATAATCCACAAAATATTGGACAATCATCACCCATCACCGTGAATTGCACCAATTAACTACCATTATTCCTCACATTGACTTTCAACTATACTTTGGCCACCAACAATGGGTGTGTACCCAAAAGAAAAGGCTAGAACTAAAATGTATATGAATGAAATAAAAACAACACAAGCCCACATAAAAACAAAAATCTATTTCATTTGACTGACCTACACTCACACTTCTGAATTCTTGACAATTTTTAAAAAAAAAACTACAAGCTTGGGGAATCATGTTAATTCTAGTTTTCTCTCGATGAGCGGGCATTGTGTGTGACAACAACTGAAACTTTCCCAATTGCACAAAAAAATCACCCAAAAGAACATTTTGCAAAACCTCACTTCATGTTGAACAAAACAAGTCAAATTTTGGAACCTAAAATTTTGTACCCAAATTTCAATTCCCACAAATCCCTTAGAGATCCATTGGTAGGCTCTCCATGCTCAACACAAATGGAAGTCCCACCTAAATTACAAAAAACACAAATCCTCGCATATGCCATCAAATCATTAGCAAAATTGTGGTATTTTCATCATCTCCCCCAATTGGCCTCTAACCTCAACAATCTAAGAAAAGATCCCATTATGCAATGCCTTAGAAACTTGTGTAGTGGAAATTAGATTTCAAAGGCAAAGCCAGTGAAACCCTTTCCATAGAAACAACATTAAATATCTTTTTTTTAAACTACCTATTTCCAGCTCTTGTAATCTATTTTTTAGAAACAATAGAAGAGAAGAAGTGCCTTCCCTAAAATGCAAACTCACTTTAAGAATTTATTTACTTGACCTCCTCACCATTTGCAACCTTATCCGCAAAATCCTTTCATCAATTGCAATAGAACAAAAACATCCATGCAAATCCTTCCCAGCAAATGAGGTTTCAATCTTCATTGCAATCAAATATCCAACAAAACAACAACATTCAAGGCATCGCCACAATCACTTGCAAAACATCAACACATAAAACAAAGCTCCATCTATTTTAGAATAGAAACAAAATGACAACCCTAATCTTTGCTTAATCATGTCCATGACATTATGATCCTTACAATTGCACTTCTATTGTCAACCCCAACAATTTTTTCATCCATTATCATTTTAGTTCACATGTGTAGGTAAATGCATAATAATATGTTTAAACTCAAGGGCATCTAGAATCATTTAAAAAATCATGTAGACCACCTATGAAGTTTTTGTTGCAAATCTAAAGAGGCAACCCAAATTACCACTTGGATTTTTTATTTTCAAATTCCTTAACAATCCCTAAAAAGTTGCCATGTATACTAAAAAAGAAATTTAATGTAATCAATAATTTAGCTCATGATCAACAAAAGAACATTTGATCATGTAATGCTCCCATGAACAATGGACAAAAACAGAAAACCTAATGAATAAAAGTCCTAATGAATATGGTAATAAGTTAGCAGTGTCAAATCAAAGCAAGATCCCTCAATATGTGGCAAAAATGGGTCCTCTTTGTTCGATCAAATGTTTTCTCATATACATATTCTCATTTCAATCGATTCCAAGCACCTTATTTTCATTTATATATATATATATATATATATATATATATATATATTTTATTTTATTTTTATTATTTTATTTTTTTAAAATTTTTTTCTCATGTTATTTTTTTAAATGAGAAAACTTCCCTTAGATTTACCTACATTGTTAAAGTGGAATTCATGATGGTTTCCAACTCAGTGAATGAATTCAAACTCTTTCCAAATAATACAATTGTAGTAATGAGAGAAAGAACAAATCTTGGAAATCACCAACATTGCAAAAATAAAGCAAGAAAAATCAACTTAGTTTGAAACCTTAAATCTTGGGCAAGAAGTTCAAGATTGATAGTTGGTGGAGTGACACAACACATGATGGGCAGTGATTAAGCCCAACAAAACTTTGTCCCAACTAAACTTACTAAACCCAATCATGGTATCTTCCTAGGCCAAGTTTGAAGTCCATATTAGAAACGTATTTCTTTGGGTCAACTTTAGAATCCACATCAAAAATGTATTTCTTAGGCCAACTTTGATATGCACATTAAAATCAATTCTTGGGCCAATTTTTGAACCCCTATGGAAAATGTGGTTTTAATAATGGGCTAGGGTGTTGTAAGAAAATAGCTTCATCTCTATGTATTTTTTTCTTTTTCTTTTTCTTTCTCCTTTTCTTTCCTCTCCCTCTTCTCTCCCCCATCTTGTCAATTTCAACAATTCTTCTCTTCCAACTTTGTCATGGATATAGATCTCTTTTCTCTTTCTCATGTTACTAATTCCAACTCTTCTCTTCATGCTTCACCACATCTTATAATCAATTTCAAGGACTCTTCTCTTGAAGCTATGTTATGGATAAATATAAGCACACAAGTTTTATTGTTCTTGTCTTCTTCAAGGCATTCATTTAAAAAAATGCAACCCTTATTGGGATGATGTGCAATTGTTGCATAAAATCAACATTAAATGATAATAGTCATATTCATCATTAAAAAAAAAAAAGATCTACTAAAAAAACAATGTCATAACATCATTGACATTGACATTGTGCATTTTTTAACAATCAAATCACAAAAAATATTTTCAAAACACACAAGGTTAAGTCCAAGTTCACTGTTACATACAACAGTACCTTGGCAACTTTAACACTAATTATAATTTTTTTTAAAAACATTTTGTGAAGGAAAAAAAAAATCTTTGGAAAATTCAAAATAATTTACATTTCAACATGGAATCTTCACACTAAATTAATTGTTCAAGACATGTGTTGAAGTTGCCCTTGTATTATAGTACTTATGCAAATTATTTGTTTTCTCAAATGAATACACTGATCACAAAAAACATGTTGGTCCTACCATTTTCAAAGTTAGGTTTTGGTAATACATGAAAAATAAGTGACAACTTGTATGATGTGGTTAGAAATACTATTTATTTAGTATCAAGAGTTTTTTATGCAATAATTTGAAACCAAAATTGAGATAATTTGTTTTTTTAAAACTCCTAAAAATGATCATAAAGTGCAATGACAATAAAATAAATTATGTGGGTTGCTTCCTAAGGTGACATGATGGATTGTCATGTCAAATCTCTACTTAAACAACATATGCGTAATTCATAGAGCAAATTATAACATAAATTGAGCCCAAAAAAAAAACATTTTTTAAAAAGGTGTCAGTAATTACCAAGGAATGAATATTTTCAACAATCAATGTTGACAATGAAACATATGATTGTGACACTATTACAAAATCATGTCTTTTATGTCTTTACCATTGTGATTCCAATTATTAACATAAACAAGCTTACTTGTTTGAAATGACTACAAAATATATTTCCATCAAAATTTCCCTTTTAAAAATTAACATATCTTATTTGGCTAGGTTGACTAAAAACTTTAATCAAATCAGACAAATGTTGATTACATATAGACTAAGTCATGCACATGTGGCATTCATGTTTATTATGGTGTGATTAATTCCAATCATTTCATGAGTAACATGGTTTATTACATATTATAGACCAAATGTTAAACCAATGAAAGTGTTAAATATATATGTGTGTGTGTGTGTGTGAACTATATTAACATGTAAGCCCTTAGGAATATAGGTAGCTAGGTAGCTAGGTTGGAAATTATAATATATTTAGGTTTAAGTTGGTAAAAGGTAGATACGTAGTTGAGTAAATAGGTAGGTAATAGATAAATAACTAGTTATTTAAGAGGTAGGTATGTAAGTAATACGTAAATAGATAGTTAAATATATAAATAGTTGGGTAGGTAATATGTAGATATTAGGTGGGTAATTTGTAAGTACATATAACTATTCATATTTATAAATATGTTGCTTGAAGTTATATTAGACTAATTCTATAATGTGTGACATTCTAAAATGATTGTTTGTTTCTATTTTTTGTTATGACAATATTTGTTATCACTTGAATTGTTTGTTGCCCATCGCTAATCACTATCCTATGATCGAATACTTCTCTAGATCTTTGTCATTTGTGCTTCATTCATTTTGAGTGATTTAAAAATGTTATGAGAACGCTACTTCAAGTTTTAGAAATCATCTTTGAAGTGCAAAGGAAAAGAAATAATGGAAAAAATAGCCAAGAAGAAATTAAACTTTTCAACTTACAAAACACGTTTACATCTTCGCTCCAAATGAGTTTGGATGACTAATTTCCTGTTACTATGCATTCGTTCATGTCTGCACTCCCAGATAGTGGTTGGATGACTACCTATTTCTTGGTTATTCATTCATTCATTTGTTCATGTCTTAACTCCAAAATAGTGGTTTGGATGATTAAAATTTGCTGCAAAAGAGGATGACAGTATGGGCCACAGGTTTTGTCATCCACTTCTGGTGTAAATTTTCATCCCATCTGGTTCTAAGCTACCTATTCTTGTTACTCATTGATTGATTGATTGATTCATTCATGTCTTCACTCCAAATCGCAGTTGGATGATTAAAATTTGCTCGAAAAAAGAGGATGATAGTATGGGCCACGTGTTTTGTCATCCCACTTCTGGTGTAAATTTTCATCCCATCTGGTTCTAAGATTAGTTCCAGACCAGTCCACGTGGCCGACTCCCATTGCCGGTTTGTAAGACTGTGGATAGTGCCCGCCCACAGTTCGAGTCTCGTCGCTCCTCTCCTTCCTCTTCTTCCTCTTCCGCCTCCTCCATCTCCATCGTCCTCTCCTTTTGCCGATTGCAATTTCTGGCTTTTTTTTCCTGTTGCGGAAAATCCAGGGATCGTGAAGCCGTTCTTGTTGTTGTCAGGGTGCGAATTTGTGCCATTTTTTTAAATTTATTTTTTGGGCACCGTCCGCAGCAAATTATCATCACAATGGCAACCACATCCTGTTCGCAGTCTTTAGTTTTCGCGAGCTCACATGTGTCTTCTTCTTCTTCTTCTGCTTCTTCTTCTTCTTCTTCGTCGTCGTTGTCTGCTAGAAATGCTCTTGTGAATTGTAGTACTACTTCAGCTACAGCTTCGTCAGTGCGGAGAGCTTCTTCGACAAGGGGGCGGCCTGGTGGTGGAGGGTTTCAGAAGGGATCGCATCTAGGAACCACGACGTTCGTGGTGCGAGAATGTCGTCGCGTAGCGCCTTTCAAGTACCGGGCGGGAGGGTTAGTGGTGGAGGCGGCGAAGAGAGTGGCATCCGGGCGGAGTTATGTCTTGAGCTCCACCTTGAAGATTCAAGAGGGGAATGAAGAGGAAGTGAGCAGCTTGTGCAAAAGCATACTACAATGGGCTGTTGAGAAGCAGGTATGATGAACAATTTCCCCTGCTTTTTTTCAGTTAGCTGCTGAGAGTCTCCAGATGCACACAGTCCCTCTTCTCCTTGACACTTTCAAACATTGATGCGGCACATGTGTGGCACATGTTTGTGTTGTTGTACTTCACGAACAAAACTGAGCAAAAAATTACGAACTTGTGGAAAAGTCGGATCAGATTCTACATTTTGACCCTAACCTGTTCATGTTGAATGGTAAAGACGTTCTGATGGAGAACTTTTAGGAGCAAGCTGTCAGTTGGCTCAACTCTTCTTTGGCCACTCCAGAATTCAGACTTTAAAGGGGTTGAGGAATGCATTTAGCATTAGTGTTCATGTCTTGTGGACAGCCTTGCTTGCAGCTCACTGGTGCTGCCATTCTTTGGAGCTGTTGAAGTCAGTGGGAAATAAATGGCAGCTAGTCCACTGCCATTTGTGATGAAAGTGATGATGGTATGGTACTTTGCAAGCCAGGGACACTCACAAGGTTATGTCCACACATGTTCTTGTCATGTCTGATTTGGTTTGACAAGAATAGAGACATTTTAACAGTAGTTATCTTCAAAGTGCTTGTGTGGAGTTTTCTCTGCAATCCCATAAAGATACCATTGTCTTTGTAAGGCAAGGGAAGCATATGGTTGTATGTTTTGTATCCTGTACTTGTCATAGTCATATTTTCCAGTTTCTTTAGCTGTTAAGAAATGTTTTGATCTATGTGCTGGAATTGGAGTTGACTTGCCATTTTCTTTGGAGATTACAGTTAGGACACATTTCTGCAATAATCATTTACTTGCAAACTGTTTGTTACAACAATAACCATCTGGTTGCCTCCACCTATGACTCTTCCTTAAAAGCATTTTGGGCCTGGGATCTACTGTTGGATGGCTTTGTTTTCCTGTATTCATGAGAGCGTCCAGGGTTCAATCTATTAAAGTTTCAAACTCAATTTGAATGTGTACTTTTTGACTTATGTTCAAGCTTGCAAGGCAAGTAATAGGTTCTAAATGACCATATGTTGGAGTTAGATACCTTGAGACTGCACTGTCAACCATAGGAATTTCTAAGTGTAAATGCACTAGAAGCATGGTCTCTTTCACAGTTTGAGAGGCGTACAGGATATAATAGTGATCACCCAATAATTGTTGCATAAAATCACTTGAGTATTACTCTTGGTGGCATCTCCAGAATTTCTTGTCCACTAATTTGGCTATCTGACAACTATTGGGGTAATTGGTGAACAGACAGATAAGAAATCAGGCATCCAATGCTTTGAGTGCAATGTGGATCCATTTGAGAAGAACGTATTTCATTTCTGGGAACGATATGAAAGCTTTCAAGCAATGAATGATACACGTGCCTCTCTTGAGCATACCAAATTCATGACTGATGTATGTATACACCTGTCTCATTTTTGTCTTGTATGACCACATGCTGTCCATGTAGTCCAGGCAGTTCTTTTGAGGGGAAGTCATTTTGTCAATGAGTATCAATTGAAGTTTGTTGTGGGCTTGTAGCAGCTATCCTAGTGGTGAGAGTGGACAGATTGAGGCATGAGAATTTATTTCAGGGATCTGTAGCTATCCATACTTTTAATAGAGCACATGCAAACTTGAAGAGCATCTTCTGTGTTAGTCACCAATATGTGGAAATCAATTGTGCCTGTCTTCACTGGTTGGATATGCAAGAGGATATGGTGTTCAGTTGCACTCCTCATACTTCCCCCCTTTCTAGTCACAGACATGGCACAAGCAGCTTGAATGGCCAACATGAGACTCTTCTTGAGAACCTGGAAGAGAAAAGTGTCAATAGACAAGTATTTTGATGTTCTACTGTCCTAAGACATAGCTCTTTATTCTATAGACTGAACTTAGCATAAACAAAGTTGGATGTGGATGCAGGTGAGGCCATTGCTGACAGGACCCATTGGGCTTGCTGTATATGAGTACAAGGACGGGCAAATTGGACACATGATGAACCCTATTGGTATGTCTGGCCCCCCTTTTCCATTTTGTGTTCCTCAAAGTCCTAGCAGAAATTTTGAATAGATTCCATATGCATCAATTTATGATTATCAAGACTTGTGAAGATTGTTCAGGTCTGCTTTTATGGCATACCTCACATTAAGATGTGTGGCCTGTAAATTGTAGGTCCCAAGGGAGAAGGAGGGCTGGATGATGCAACAGGGCAATCAGGCAGCAAACAACAATCATCAGCTATGAATCAGGGCCTTGGGGATACTACCGATAGGGAGCAATGGGGCCTGCAGTCCATGCTAGATAAGGTCATTGGAAAGGAGAAGCAAGAAAAGGCAGAGAAGGCAAAGAAGGTAGAGGGCTGGAGCTTGAAGACATTGTTTGGAGGTGGCAAAAAGTGAAGAGGCTCTTCAACCAAGCCCTACTGGCCAAGAACAATAGAGAGTTCTCTAGATGAAGCTTGGTTTACTGTAGGTGAAAAAGGAGTGTGATTTTTTGTCGGCATCAGTGGGGAGGACATAGAGACTCATCTTCAAAGGTATCTTCATCATCTTAGAGAACTTTTCAACACCTTTTTTGTTGTGCAATAGTTGAGAATCCTAGTACAGTACAAGCATCCAGTGCCTAGTTTAACTGTAGTCATTAGTTAGACAGATGGGTATCAAGCCAAGGATGTTGTCCCATGCTTTCTTTTTGCAGGTCATTGGCCTGTAATTATGAATGCCTCATGCTCACAAATAGGAATGGGATCTGGGAACATTCCTCAAGCTAGGACAGTGTGACAAGGTAGTTCCCTGAAGTCTAGTTGCCCAAACCATGTAGATGTGTGGGTGAACTTCATCTGCATATTGATGCCTAGTGACTGTTTGATAGAAAATGAAAGCAAGAGAATCCATGGAAGTTACTCACAACAGAAGCTCAACTGCAGCCTTCACTTTTGGAGGGGTGTGAGCATGTATCAAATGTCTGCTCAGGAGAGAATGCACAAGTCTATGAAGAGATGGGAATGAATGGGAGATAAGGATCAATATAGAGAGGTACTAATTATAATAAGCCTACAGAGCTTAAAGTAGTGGTTACAAAGTCTGAATTTCTCAACAAGACCTCCTTTCTTTTGCTTACCTCTTTAGTTTTATCTGCCCACTAGTTTCTCAAACCTTGTCCCCAAAGTAGGTTGTACAATCACTCAGATGTTATGGGTTGCAATGAACACACCAATAGATGGACATCTTCAACGTCTTCCGAAATCCAGCTAGTCCTTAGTCCTTACTATTTGAGCATCAAACTCAGGATGATAAGCGGTTGCTAAAACATAGTTTTGTTTCCAAAGGTTTTGAACAACATGCCTCAAAAAACACTATTCAACATATTCACATATGCCTTTTTTTTCATTCTAAGATTGAAATATGTTATCCTAACTACAAGATAGGTTTTGTAAACCCTTGAATGCCCAACAAGAGGACATTGTGACAATCATATCATGCATGCTATACAATCGTGTTAATGATATCATGCATGTTAAATCTTTCGCGGGATGCTAGCCAATGACACAATATAAGAAATTTATTGGGAAAAACATCATTGTTGAGAAGGCAGTAAGGCACACTCACATTGCAAATTGCAAAACATCTTTGCACAAGCCTTTTAGCATTGTACTACATCTAATAGATCAAAAAGTATTTTTTGGTTGAGACTTGCAGAGGATTGAACTTTCAAATTAATGTTGTACGATACGATTAAGATTTACAATTCACATGCTTCTTGTAATTTGGATTTCATGGTCTTGACACAAATTAATTTGACAATGGAATGTGTGACATGATTGAATATTCCCAATCCAATGGTACTTTCCCACCAAACTTGGCCACTCATTTACATTAAAGGACATATCTACTTATGCAATGTAGAATAACAACACAATTTCAATTATTTTCATGAGGTATTGACTAAATGATTATTCAAAATCCTTCTATATGGAAACATGAGATATAGAAATTTTGTATTTGATTGGAGCAATTTAGATAGTAAATGAAACAAAAATTGGTCCTCATGTCAAAAATGGTAACTTGCATCGAAAAAGAAAATCGTATTGGTTAGTGAATACTATTGTATTGTGCATTGGGCATAGGGGGTTTTTTTTTCAATTTTTTTATATAAATATTTTTTCCAATTTCTTAGGAAAATTAGCTAAATTACATAAGGAAACGAATCCCCAATCTTGTTTTTGAAAAAACAAAAAAAATCATTAAAATAAAAATCACTAATTGGGTGTGGACAATTGGGTGTCATGCCTTTTGTGAACCTTGGGACATAAATGGAACGTAGTCCCCTTTACAAAACAAATACACACTTAAAATATTTGTATTTGCAAAATTTAAAATGTAACGATTAAATGCATTTGGCAATGCTTGGTTAAAAGTTGAACATCACCACCCAATAGTTTTAATCATCTTTGAAATGCCATAGTGGGATCACTTTCCTTTTAAGAAAAGTAAAAAATATCCATGCCTTTCACTAAATTTTAGATAAAAGGCCATAAAGAAACCTTGTTGACTAATTAGAATGAAAAATCTTCAAATATTACTTGTAAAATACTTTTAAAGCATTTTTCATATATCAATAGTTTTTGATGATTTTAAACAACACCATGTGAATGAATATTTAATGTTCAAAACAATGTCCAGAATAGAAGTAGGATCAAATTGAAAATGAAGCTACCAAGATTATGCATTGTCAAAGACATGGATAGGCTTGATTCCATGGATGACTTTGAGAATTAAAGTGAGCACACACAACTCTTGTACAAGGACCTTTTTCCTATTTTCCTATTTTCCTATTTTCATTGTTATGGTTGGCTTCACGTTTATCAACCTCTAGACTTTGAGGTTCAATGCAATTTAATTATGTATGTTTGTACGTTTGTATTTTGGAGGGCATTCCATAACATTTTCTTGGATTTTGGTATTTAAATGTTTTGTTTTGTTACACATGTACAAGGATGTTGGGGAGGGATACATGGTGTACCACAAATGTTAGGGTAATATTATCAATG
Source organism: Sphagnum contortum (assembly GCA_963920785.1). Taxonomy (NCBI): domain Eukaryota; kingdom Viridiplantae; phylum Streptophyta; class Sphagnopsida; order Sphagnales; family Sphagnaceae; genus Sphagnum; species Sphagnum contortum. The sequence continues at coordinate 21,872,190 of OY987276.1, read as the reverse complement.
AATATTCGATCAAATCACACTAAAATAGATAGCAAACACTAAATCGTAGGTGGCATTTGAGTTGGCACCAATGGTAGGTTGTAGTTTCATGGCAAAAATAAATGTTAAAATAACATAATTTTTTTAAAGTGCAAGATTTTACACTTCAACAACAATGTTACATAAAATTACAAAAATGGGAAGCGTATGTTAAGATCATTGTTTATTCCTCCCTTTCCATCCCCTAGCAAGCCAACCTGCAAAGACAAGTGGGGAGCTATCTATTGACATTAGAAGAAAAGTTTTTATTACATGAATAACATTGGAACATTGTCACAAAATATAATATTGAATTGCGATCACTAAAACACTTCACCAAAATAAACTATGACATGATACATGATTGAAACCTTCATGAATGTCACTAGGCCATGCAAAAATCCTCAACACTCAAGAAATTTAATGAAGGTACATGATAGTGTATACCATGTGCAACCATGCATTTGCAACCAAATGTTTAAAAAAGGTGATGAACTCAACTTCTAGGCAAAGGATTATGAAATATAATCATCTCCATTACTTGATGATCCATGTGTTCAACATTGTCCTAAGGTTGTAAAGGAAAACAATCAAGTTAACCCCAAACACATTGCAAGTCTCATGTCACTGAAAGTTCCAATCATAAAATTAACAAGTACCCTTACAATTCAAACTTTACATCAATTTATATTTGTGAATACAATTGTAGAAGATGGATGAATTACTCCAGCACTTTGCATTCCAAGGATAATTGTTCCTACATTGCCAAACCATGCAAATGAAATTACAAAGCTAATTGACCAAATAAAAAGTGGATAATTTGGGCACCAAATGACTAGAAGCACAAGAATGAAAAAGAATTGTGCAACATCGCAAAATAGTTATCCATATTTCAACTATTAGACTCTCTTGAAAGCTCAACTTCTAAAACAAATAGATTTTTTAGACTAATGCATTCTAGTCATGTTCCTTCTAGTCCTTTGCACCTCAATGTCTTGCATGGCTTCAAATTGTGTCACCCTCATGACTTGTTCTACATCAACTTCCTTCCTTCCAAATGTTAGGTTATGGAAAAGACAACACACAATAAAGGCAAATTAGGAACGATGGTATGGTGCAAACACACTAGCAAGAGTCATGCTTATCGCTTAAGGTGATACTTATAAAGTAATCCGTTTGTTTGCCAAAATGATGTGACAAACAAAAATTGATTACCAAAAGCAATGGATTAGAAATATTCCATGACTTTTACAATGACAAAAAATATTCACAACAAAAAAATGTGATGATATATTATTGTGTATAGGGTTATACATGACATGTTAGTCTATCTAACACATCACATCAATTTTGACATTGATGCACCTTGATGTCGCATTTATATTAAATTTTGTGCAATAAGATATAAATATGCTTTGAAATAAAATTTTAAATGAATGAATCTTATCCAAATTTTCAATATTACAACATGTGTCCTCATTTCACTACACATTTCACTTGCATTCCACCTAACATTGATTGGGAAAAGCCTTGTAATAATGTTTTTATCATAAATTACAAATAATTGCATAAAATACCATTATATTTCCATACATTTTTTGAGGGCATGTAAATAACCATTTTTGGATCTAAATCCGGGTTATAAATCATTAATTCTTTAGCCACATTAATTTCTTACATGTGACCAAAATTTTGGTAACAAGTAAATTCTATTGCATTTCAATTGTAAATGAAACCAAAATTTTAATCCCATTCAAATTGTAATTTTGGTCCCATGTGAATTTTAGATGGGACCAAAAAAATTTATCCATGTAGAATTACATGGGACCAAATCTTACATTGGACCATGTAAATTCTACAGGCCATGCAAAATTCATGAATTATACATGAGACCAAAATTTCAATCACATGTAGAATTGCATGGGACCAAACATGTACATGGGATTGAAATTGGGGACCAAACTTATGTAATTTTACATGTGACAAAAAATTTGGACCCATGTAAAAATTTAGGTTCCATGTAAAAAATTTCCAAATAATTTAACACATGGGATTGAAATTTCAATCCCAATTTTAATCCCATGTAAATTCAACATGGGATCAAATTTTTAATCCCAATTTTGGTCCCATTGTATAATTGAATACATGCAATTCCAATCACACGTAAATTGAACATCAGATCAAAATTTTGGTCCCAATTTCAATACTATGTACAATTAAGCATGGATTTGACAAATGACATGAAATTATCACAACATGTCCATTTGAACAACCCTAATTGTGGAAAAGTGTGGATAATTATTGTTTGTGTTTATGTCATTTTATTGCATTTCAAGTCATTCAAAAAGTAATGAAAAAACTTGTTACAATGTTTTAAAAGTCCTTTGGAATAACCTATATTCATTAAATTCATTACAAATTATCAAGCACATGTTCCAATAATATATGAAAAACCTTGTCATGTAAACATATTAAAACTTGTAACAAAAGTTCATCATTTTAAAGATTAATATATGAAAAAAAACAATGGCGATTACATTTGTTGCAATATGTGTTAGAGTGGTTAAACCTTATAATTTGGATTTTATTTTTTGGGAGAAAAATTCTATACATTTATTTTAAAATTTGGAAAGCATTTTCAACCACTAATTTCCAAGCCTCTAGTGTTTCTAATTGTATAGAAATGTTCACCACAACCTTTTATAATTACATATACACTAAATCATCACAAAATTCTTGTCACCAAGTAAATATACATAAATGTATTATCCTTTCAAGTTGTAAATAGAAATAATAGATTAAAATGTCATCTCCTTCTTTATGGGGGTCATGAGCCATGGAAGCAAGGGGTAATATCATTTGTTTCTAAGTAAGTAAAGTGGTAGATCATCTTGTGAACTTACATGCATGTCAAATAGTCCGCCATATATTGCACCTTGGTATAATCCAAGCTTTCTATGCACACATGAATCATTTACAAAAAAAATCAAAGCAACATGTAGATATTCATAAAAAAAATATCTTATGAACCACAACCTAAGTGATGATGTTGTAGCATCCATTTTTGTAATGGAATAATCCTTTTGGTATGTTTCAATTTGGAGATAAAAATATGATCACCAAATGTAAATATTGCAAAACTAGTAGCATAACTATTTATATCATGAGGAAAGGGTTATAAACTGGGTATAAACTAAATAAAAACAATGAAAAAACACTTTTGAAAATGCATTTCCTTGACAAAATCAAAACAAAAAATTGAAGGTTTGAAGGTTCAAAGGTCCTTCTAGTTCTTCAAAAATACTTCTATGATAGAAAATACATCATTAGCTTATTGCTTTCATCTTTGTAATGTTACACCTCCACGTTGGAGCTACCTTCTTACTACAACTACCTTTTTGTTGCAATTTTTTTCCTAGTATATATTTTTTCCTAATGCAACTACTGTTTAGTCATTGATTTTCAAAAAACATGTTTTAAAAAATGAAACAAATAAAAGTTTAACTAAAGTGAAAACTAATTTATTCTACATCAAACTAATGTTAAATATTTTCTTTTGCATCCAAAAAATCAAGGAAAAACACAAAAGAAAAGTGTCACTTGACCTTCAACTAAAATTGATGCGCTCCTTGGTCCTGGGGTGAACCCACTTTAGGGTTCACCAATGTGAAATTGTAGAAAGTTGGGACCGAAAGGCACGTTCCCGACTTCCAACTTTAGAAAGGGGTAGAAGGTTGAGTTGGGAGCCCCGGGATTAGACTAGGAAGAAGGACTAATTTAGCTTGTGTGATTCTGCATCCAAAAACCAATCACGGGAGGTTAGTTTAGCATTCGGGACACCCTTTGGTGTGGGACAAGCCACGGGCACTTGGACATACAAGACTCAACACGGCCCGAACTCGGGGGAAGCCACCACCTTCCCCCATATAGTATTCTCTGCAGCTCGCCGTGGAGGTTACATCCAAATGGCACAAATTCTCGGGACTCCCGAAATGGAGTCCCGAAATTGTCCCGGCGGGACTCCCAGAACTTTGAACGGTCATAACTCCCGACTACAAAGTCCGATCGCGATGAGGTCTGAACCGAAGTTGTAGCCCTAGTCGAGATCTTTCCAACGCCATGTTTCACACTCGAATCGGATGTCGAGAAGAGGTTCATTACCGACTTTTAGTGGTCAGGAGTCAAACTGCCAGTTTGATTCCCGGCCCTTCTTTTGCCCATAACTTGGGCTGCAGATGTCCGAATTGGCAATGCGAGGCCATTTTCGACATCTACGTTTCAAGACCTTTCCAATGACATTAAGAACACCCCAATGTAAGGTGTTTTGCCCCTTGCTGTCGAGCTCTGAACATTCGGGAGTCCCGGAGGACTCCAAATCCCCAAGTTTCCAAGTGTTGGGCTTCACCCCCACACTTGGCCAAAGTGGGGTTGCGACAAAAATTCATTATGTATATTTTTTCACACAAGTGCAACCTTCTTCTCCCACTTTCACACACCAATTTTCCTAGAATCACACACATAGAATGTTCAAGTGAAAGAATAATACAACAATAATGAATAAGGAATGAGAAAATGAGTGAATGAACCCAACAGATAGTAAAGAACCAAAAGTGATTTCCCACCACACATGGGTTCCTTTTATTTTCTTAAATTTCCTCATCTCATCCTAATCTTCTTCACATGTTTTAATTAGTGGCAAATTACCTTATCTTTTAAAAACTAACTATTTTAATGGTTTCATCCCATAATAAATAAGGGACAATAAATATGAATATACCATTAATAATTAAATTATTATTATAAGGCCTTATAGGCTAGCTAGACTAGGAGATTTACCCATTAACAAAAGAACATTATTGAAAATTTACCCATGAATTAATTTTTGATTATTCTACCCTTAAGGTTATTCACTAATGGTACTATTATTAGATAACATTTCCATTATAGATTTTTATTTATTTATTATTTATTTATTTTATTTTTCCATATGATGATACCTACTATCAATCAATAGCCATGTATGCCACCCCATCACAAGCTTTTAACATCACAAATTTTCAATATAATTTATGAAAAAATCATTAAAAATATATTCATGCAAAATCCATGAGTTTTGAAATGTAAAAATAATATGAAAATAAATATGTATTACTTATATATATATATATGATGTGTCTTTTCTAATTATGATGTCTTGATGTGATGTACATACAATTTACATTCTACCTAAATTCATGCAACCATTGTGTTATAATGTTGCATAAAATTATATTATTTTTTCATATTAAACATGAACATATGTCATTCAAAAACATGTTTCAATGTTTGTTTGAATATTTAAGTTTTTAAATATATATAAATGCCATTCATATTAACCATAACACAAAATTCATGTGATTTTTGTACAAACCTATGAAAACCCACATTTCATACAAAAGTGTATGAAGTTATGAACATATAAGATTTGTAATGCCATTATGCTTGGCATCCCACACCAATTCTTGAAATTGAACATCATCGTTGACATGATATCACCCCCAAGCCATACAATTAATTTTCAAAATACAATGTTGATAATCATGACCACTTTTTAGAGCACAATATCCATTATTGATCACCCAATCATAAATAGTTCACTTTGTGCATAAGGATCTTTGCACCATGCACAAGCTTGTATTTGACTCAAATTTCAACAAGAACAACCTTTTATGCTTTATGTCAATCTTCAAAATCAAATGCCTTGCTTGGTTGTAGATGTCAAGGAATGTTTCCTTTGGCATTCAAAAATGTTCAATCCATCTATTATTGTCATAATTTTTCATTAAGAAATGGTTGAACAACATGTCATACTACGAGGTTTCACCCAAACTACATTGTTTTTTGTTAATCACCAACACATTACAAAATAATCTCTAATAAAAAAAGGTGGCAACTATAACAACATATCAAAACCTAATATCATGGATGCGTACAATGGTTAACATCACCATCACTAGCATTGCAATGGCTGAATTTCATCCATGAACATCTTTTTATCCATAATCGATGAAATTCATCCATTATCACCCACTTTTCATTCCTAACTTGTAATTCATTTACAATTTATTTTTCATTTACTTATAGTTGACCAAGGTTGTCATAGCATGTGAACCTTTGTCAAGACACAACCTATCTATTTGGACATTGATGTCACTTAACATCAGGTCGAAATAGGGTCAACAAAGGTCGTAACCCATATTGGGTTGTTCGGGGTAAGATTTAAAGCAACCAAAACTCTTGTTGTTCAATCACCTGAAACCTTGTGATAACCAAAACAACATTCAGTCACCATAGATTGGCTATTAATTATGGCAATGAAAAAAAACTAACATGGCTTCTTCAAGGTTTTTTTTGGGCAAATTTTCATTTTCTTAGACAAAAAAGTTGGGAAAATTCATGAAATTATTTGGTTGAAAGTGTAAATTGAACCAAACTTCCTATATTTTGGGTAAATTTCACCAAAGTTTTGACACCAAAAAAATGAAAAAAAAGATTGTGGAAGGCTTTTATTTGCATAAAAATTTATTGCTTCAAAATTATATTGACTATGTTCCATTATTTGATATTTACGAACTTTCATTTAAGCATTTTGTCTCTTGACATGGACACATGGATTTTCCAACATGTCAAAATATTGGCAATGGAATAGTTTGGGGACATAAAACGATAGGATTTACATCACAAATTTAACATGCGACAAATTAAAAATGAAAATTGTGTGAAGTTCATTCATTCATAGGTTTGTACATTTTACACATGAATGCAATGAGTTGAAAACATGTTTGACACATGACTAAATGTGTTGATGAATGAGGTACAAACCTATGAATGAAAAAATATTACATGAATTTTGCATCTTCCTATAAATTTGTGTGTCAAATGTGTTTTCAATGCACAATATTAGTACATGAAACATACGAATTATGAATGAACAAATTTTGCACAATTTCCATTACTAAATCATGAGATTTTAAGTTTGTGATGTATGCTATTATTTATACCCTTAACATGTGTACAAGGATAATCACCATATTAATGCAAATGAACCAAAACTTGTGAAATTTGAATCGTGTTCAATGAAAAGCCCAATAATATGCAAATTTCAAACATAATAACACATGACATCATGATTCCTTAGCAAAACTTCATTTCATTAAATCAATAAGTCTAAAACACATCACCTCCGACATTTCATATAAACTACACCAAATTTCATATGCAGTAATTACAAATAATCTATCGTTCCATTTAGTAACATTCTTTAGGTGGAGTCTAGTTGTATGGAGGCCCCATCATGCACATGACATGTTGGATGGTTTTTCATGCCTTTGGATTCACTTTGTACATATAATGAATCACCTTGGCAAATGACATTTTGGTTGAATGGTCCAAAAACAATTTGTATCCCACTCCTCACCCCATATGACATTTACAAGTTTGCCCACTAAATATGCTTCAAACCGTAAATTTTTTTAATGTCATTTGTTTATGCCAAGTAGTTCCTAATTCGCCATGAAAAAAAAACATTTATAGGGCCACCCACTAGTGTGTTTTCCTACATTAATGGCATTGTGTTCCTTGGCAAAAAAAATGTAAAGATGGAGTCACCTCTTACATGCATCCAGCTTCACCCCAGTTGCACACAACAATGCAAACAATATTTAGTTTGTTGAGCAAACAATGTAACAAGATGTCCTTCCACAAATCATTGTGAAAAATCCCATCGTGGTGCATTGCATTCATGATGTTCATGAATGCCCATGTCATCTTCACACAATTTTGCCTAAAGGTGACAAGTCATTTTTGCCCATCCATATTTGGCTTCAATTCCTATAATAACATTCAATTCTCCATAATGAATGAATATTTTGTGTTGTAATCCAACATTTCTTGAAACATGCCCCCATTTCACAACAATGTGTAAGCCTCCAAGGTTTTTGAATAGATGGCAAGGAACTTGATGACACCTATATGTTCGCATGGGTAAGTCAATGTTTTATTAAATGTTACTTACATGCTTCTTATTTCTCATTTATTTTGGGTGTTTTCTTCAACAACTCAATGGTGTTTAAATTGCAATCAAACTTTTCAATTCACACCTTATGCACCACACCATAACCATTTTGATTGTAATTTAGACCCAACAAAGGAAACACATTCGTTGTGCTTGGAATTCATATGTTTGGAATTCACTGTGCCTTTACTTCCTATTTGGGAAAGAAGATTTTGAATCTCTTCTTCCATCCATGGTGCCAATCGTGCTTTCTTTTTCAAAAAATTGTTAAATTTAGCCCACCATGTCACCTTATCCCATATATTCACCGCCTCCATAGGTCAATTTGCCTTGTCCTTTTGCTCAATAAAAGAATTCAAACCATTGTGCCAAATTTGATGTTAAATTCTTAACCTTGCATTCAAGCCACTCCAAAAACCCTTGAGAATTTTGTAGTTCAATGTACTTTGGGGAATTGTTTAGTTCCATAATTTTTTTCTCTTCATGACCTATTTGTACTTGTTTAGGCCATATGCTTGCTTGTTCACAAGAGCAAACTTGAGGTAAACCATTCTATGTTCCTTGAAAAAGTCCAAAACAATTTCTTGGGATCATCACATGGAAATCCATTTAAGGTCATTTTATCACAAGCCTTTGTTGCTTTTGAAATGGTTTGATGAAGTGTTCTCACGTTTAAACACCTTTTATGCCCTTCACTTTTGCATGGTTTTTGAGGGCACATTAAAATGCCTTCCATGTGAATCACTCAATGTCTAAAATAAAGGGTTTAGGGGTTTAAGGTCAAATTGTCCTTTTGAAGGTTGGTTAGATAACATCACTTTAATTTGGGATGCTCAAATTTTTCTAAAACCTTCCAATCACTAATTGTTATGAACAACTTGAGTTTCAAAAGGTCAAGGACCAAGGTTTTCTAGATTTGTGAAAAGCCCATCAAAACCCCCCATGTATTCAAGGTTTCAGCCTCATTAATTCACTTGAGGTTATAAGCAATGATTGTAAGGGTGTAACCAAAGACACAAAACCCGAAGGGGGAAAAGGTAGCGAAAAAATGAAACCATGGTTTTTTTTACAATCTCATATAATCTCAACCCAATTCGATCGCTATTAGACGGTCATATGTTAATTCAATCACCATTAGATGGTCACATACTCATTCAATCACCATTTTTTGAGCTGGTGATTGAAAATTATCACGGTTGTTTGATGGCAACCAAATTGGTCACAACCATTTAATGACAACCAAAAATGGAAAAGGTCAACAACTAAAAATTTAAAGGGTCAATGACCAAAAATGGAATGGACCATAGCCATCAATTGGCAATTGAATCAAGATATTCAACTTTGGTTACCATGGAGGCTCTTTTTTTTTAAACCTTCTTTGTCCTTTTTTTGGGAGGGGAGGGCAAGATCATTTTTCAAAATCTAAAAAGTGACATAAATATGTGAAAGTCACCCACAATAATGTTTAGATGTTCAAGCAACATAAATTTGAAAAAAATCATGGGTAAGGTGTACAATTTTTTATATCAACTTGTGGGGGAATACCACTATCCTTTATTTACAAAAATGTTTGTTTCTACATTATTAACAAAATTATGCACTTTTATCATGGACATTGTTCATATTTATGGTTGTATTGTGTTCAAGTAGTCATGTGTGTCACCAACATGAAGTTTTTTGGGAATGTCTTTGTATAACAAATCTTTTAGCATATTAATGACATCCAAAACCTATACTTCTTCAAATGCACACAACATATTTTTAACAACTACACCCTTGTAATCTCAAGCTATAAACATTCACTCCCCCTTTGTGACTTATTCATTGTTGACATACAAGGTCAATGGGATCTCCTTGTATAACAACTCTTTTGGTAATCAAACGATATCCACATAATACTCTCCTTTTTTCCAGCTTGGGAAATACATGACATCTATTCTCTCATAATCCCATGTGATGTTGATGTTGTTTCAATTGTGATTATCATTAGGTGTGATGTTTGGTTTGACCTAGTTTGTTCTCATGCCCTCATTTTGATTACTTGACATGGTTGGTTATGCCTAAAATAGAAGGATAACCCAAAACCTTACAAGGACTAAACACTTTCTTCAAATGTATTGCATTGATTGTAAAAAAATAAAATGACCATACATCAAAGAAGAAAGTTTTCAAATTATGTTTTCAAATTATTTATATACAAAAGATGACGACCAAAATGGATTTTGATCACCATCAAATGGCCAAAATGAATCAAGGTCATTCTAGCTGCTTGATGGCGACCAAAATCAATTTTAGTCACTTTGAAGTTGGTTTAGTGTTCAATCCCCACTAACTTTGGTCAAATGGTTGAGGGTGACTGAACCTCTTTCAATCACCATCCGATATTGACATGTCATTCCTTTGACATCATAGCCTTAATTTGAATGGTGACCAAATTGTTTTGGTCACCATGTGATCGCAACTAGTCATTTATGACCAAGTTTCAAATCCATGCCTTTTGGGCGACAAATGGCAAATGATACTAATTTGAACCCACACATGTGTCATTTTAAGAGGGTGGCTCCACTATAAGATTCACACTTGGGGTTATTGTCAATATTTTTTTCTATGATGTGTGAGGGTTTTATTTGTTTATAGTTATCAATGCCACACATGAAAGAAAGTGGGGCACTTTTGGAGGATGGTGAAATTCACAATGCCACTTGTGAAAACAATTGTGTGTTGGACTTCATTGTTGAACCTTTAGAAGACCCCAACCCCTACCACATTATTATTCAATCCTAATAATCCGAAGTGGACTAGAAAAATCCCAACCCTATTAGATTTAGTATATGTCTAGAGGATTCCAACACCCATTAAATTACCATAAGAGGATTATTAATAGGGTAACATGGTAGATTGTAGGGACCACATGAGAGTAATAAAGGGGCATGGGGAAAATGGAAAATGGAATGACATAAAATTTGAGGCCCTTCAATACTTGACTATGCTAAGAAATGATGGATGGTGCAACATGCCCTAACCATGGACATACACATTGTGTTCCAACTATGTGTAGTGGTGCCACATTGACAAAAAATAACCAATGGCTCAACATGAAACTCATCACAAGAATAATGCTACCCAATTTACAAATTGCCAAGATGCTCAAATGAAAGCATGCATGTTGGAGGTGCATAGGGCAATGATAAGGAACCTAATATTTGTAAACAATTAAGTGCATTTGATTGTGGCAGAGGTGGCACTTGAGGTTCAAATTGATTAGAGGATCATTCCAAGTAGTTGAAGGACCAATGTGCCTATGTATCGAACACAAGTGGGCCCACCACATCTCCCAAGTACTCCTCAACCAATACCACAAAAGTCAATTGCACCCATGTTGATGGTGATTATGGAACCACATGGTAGTTGAGTTTTAGTTTCCATGGTCATCAACCAAATTGTTGAATGCCCATGGGAGCAAAGTTCCCCCCCCCCCCGTTCATATGGGCCAACATCTTTGTCAAGCTCAAGCACAAATGAGGTCATAGATGGCGACCTAAGGACCCATGAGCAAATGGAAGTGAATTTGAAAGATATGGTTGAAATGGCATCATATGATTCATTTGACACGAAATTGTGTCAAATGAGGTAGATGGAAGGGACAAACACACATAAATTGCCTCTATATTCTAAAGAGGTAAACTAAAAGGCCAAAATTGCAAAACGTGGCCTTGAGGCATTAATAAGGGGAATTGGGGACAAAGCAAGCCACATTACATGAGGTGGAGTTGTCCAACACAAATTTTTGTGTGAACAATTGGGCATAATGCAAAGAAAGATTGAAGTTCTAAAACATGAGGTTGCCCATAAACAAAAAAAATTAGTGGAAACAAAAATGAGGGGAATTGAAGCAAAAAAAAAAAGCGCCTCAATTCAATGCACAGTGTCAAATGCTACCATCAAAATTTGATTGATATTCAAAACAATATTAAAAAGATGTTGAAGCATTTACTAAAGAAGCTTAATTAGCCTCAAATGACATGTAATTAACATGCATTTTGGGCACATCTCGGGTTGTGCAAATGGAAGTGGAATTAATGTGCACTGAAGTGGAATATTGTGATGACCAAAAATTTCAATCACACAATTTAACATCATGGCCAAGGATATGTGAGTGTTTCCAAATAACTTGCCAAAGATGCACGATACTGAAAACATAAATTGGGCAATGCACCTTGAGCTTGATTGGGAATATTTCACCTCCATTTCCAAAAAAATGGGAAAACATTTTGGCCTTCACCTCAACCTTTCACTAAAAATGGGGACCAATGGATTATTTGCTCCAACCCATATGAACCAAAAGGAATGTGGTAATTGGGCACTTATTAACACATGTACCATCTACAATGTTTAATAACATTGATGGTGTCAAGGAAAAGATGACAACAATGTAGGGCCATGTTCCATCATCATCTATATGCACAATTTAACTTTCAAATTGTCATGGCAGAACATTGGGAATATAATCAATATAACACGCTTAATCGACCTTAAACATGCGATGCAAACATGCAATGGATTTGGCAAGTAGGCATGTCATTTATTACATTTGGGAATCAATAGGACAAATGGTAATTAGATGAATCCCAAAGTCAAAAAGCATGTGAGGCCTTTTGTTTTATACCCACTAATGTGAAAAGCAAATGGTTTTACTAAATGTTGGATGGTGATTTGACCCAAGGACCAATAAGTTTGAATTTGGTCTAAACCCATGTGGAATTTGGTACAATTCCACTAGTGATAAGGTCTAGCAAGTGTGTAGTCTACATGACCTTTTGGAAAAGTAGTGCATGATAATTTAATCAAGGAGATCAATGATTCCCAATGTTTGAAGGATGAAGCGACATTTGCATTATTTAATTGAAGTATCGTCACACGAGATCAACATGGTCAATGAGATAAAAAATCTTCTTGGGTTGAATGTGATTTTGCATGGGGTGAACGTTGGGCAACAAGGTCCATCAGGGTCACGGTTTGCTTGAGTGTTTCAAAAATGATAAAGGTATTGCAATCTTTCGATATTTTAAAATAACACAACATTGTAAGACATTTCCACCAACCTTCCCACCTGGACATACAAATTACATAATTTCTATGCATCAAGATCTTAAAACATTGAAACCACATGACTTGTGATAATTTTTTACCCATTTTGCGATCAAATATATAGAAAATTTTGGTATTTGGTGAACATTCATGTTTTCTGGGGGTTTTGAAAATCTGGGACCCACTTATAAACCATATGATTACAATTTTAAAATGAATAATTTTAAATATAAAAATAACTAAGGCACTATAATAGATCATGTTAAATACACTAAAAGGCGATTTTCATTCATTCACACAAAAATCAAAGTATTTTGCTATGTGGACAACAAATTGTCGATTTTCAACACACTCCTAACATTATATGGGCTCATCAACATATCTAATTAGGCCAATAATGTATTCAAAAAAATCATATATACATATCAACTTACAATAATTTTTTTTATACAAATGGTTATACTATAATAATTTTACATGTGTGAGAAATATTTGCTCTACATGACAAATATTTTGGTGTTTGTACTGTATCACAAAAATACCATTTATATTCATATCCTTGGAAATATTTTCACATTTTTGTGATGTGTTTATTCAATATTATAAGATTGTAATTTTACATTTTTATTATCACACATTTAACATTGCCTTAGGTGGTATTTTATACCAAAAACTACCCAAAAATTTGCGAAGGATAATATTTTTGAAACACTCAAGCAAACCAACACCCATTAGTGCAATTGCTAACGGTCTCAACCAACTTTTCAAACATTGTTTGGGGAAGCTAATAGTAGAAAACCAATAGAATCCTAAGTTTAGGGCAAGTGGGACTTAACATAGGTATTAGGCACATCATATGTACATCACTTTTCCCACCTTGAAACAAAATTATGTACATGTCCATTGTCATATTTATGAATGGTGTAAAATGGGCAAACAAAAAAATTCCCCAATTGATGTAATGGTTTTGATAACTTGCACGTAATAAATAAGAAACAAAACTTTCCACTTGCTTAAAGTTTTTAGATTACAATGTGATAAAAAAACTCATACTTGCACACCAATTACATCTTTATTACATGTTTGAATATGTTTGCATATGTTCAACACTTAACTTTGGGTTGAATCAAATTTTAATTTATGGGTCCAAATTCTTTAAGGTGTACCAAAATATTGGTACAATGTCACCCTTTTATGTCTTTTTGACTTAGTCCAATTTTTCCATGTAAATACACATTTATGGACGATTGTGATGGAATCTAGAATTATAACAATTTAGAATATAATCTTTATGAAATATTTGACAAGTTATAATTCATTGTTTTTTATGGGGATCAAAATATAGGGTAAAAAAAGACTACAATATGGACTAGGTCCTTTTTGTTCTATGTGGTACACCTTAAAGGATTTTCACCCTTTTAAATATTAATTACATTGATAAAACGAATAGTTCAAATATTTGGCAAATTTTGATAAACACCAAGTAGGGTTCAAAATCAAATGGTAACAAATTTATTTACACAAACATAAAATTCAAACAAGTTAAGTAGACCTTCTTATGGATGGGAAAATAAACAAATTTTTGTGTATTCCCTAATGGTTAACCCTTTCAAACAATGTGAGATTGTGATGCCCTAGTGATTATAGATGTGGAAGCAAAACCAATTATGGGATTGGTATCTTGGGGTTGAAGTTCATGATAGTCATTGTCATTTGGTGCATCGCCACCATTATTATTAATGTATGTGTTCTCATCATCATCATTGCATCACTCTTTCACTTCTGAAATGTATGTCCCACGCAAGGTTGTGATGATATTTTGCCCCTTTTGTTTTGTCACAATTCATTTGGTGGGATGATGTCCATCAATATCCATGATGCCATCCATAAGTAGTTAATCATAATCATGTTTTCCTACAAAAACCATTGTTGTTTTATCAGCTAACCTTTTTTTTCAAGTGATATATTGTGTGGATGAATTCTAAATAAGCAGATGAGGATGATTCATGGAAACAACCGGCACAACTAGATTTGATCCCACCTATGGTTGAAGACGTGTTTGATGTCATAAGTAATCGAAGATTCATGCGTGGTCATAATTTGAATCATGTTGTGCCAATGGAATTTCAATTTCATGAATGGGCATATGTTGATGAATGGCTTGTGGTTCAATTTTGTAAATAATGGTATCTAGGCCCACTTGTCGCAACCCCACTTTGAAGGAGTGTGAGGATGACACTCACACTTCCGAAATGTGGACTTTGGAGTCCTCCGAGATTTTTGAATATTCAAAGCTCAATTGTAGGGGTTGAAACACCTTGCCTTGAGGTGTTCCTTATACTATTGGAAAGGTCTTGAAGTGTAACTGTCAAAAATGGCCTTGCATGAGCCATTCGGACATTTGTAGCACAAGTTATGGTCGAAAGAAAAGCCGGGAGTCAAATTGGCAGTTTGACTCCCGACCATTAAAAGTCAGGAATCGACCCAACCCCAGTGCGTACAAGTGGAGTGAGACACATTGTTGCAATATTGAGGAGAGCTACAAATTTGCTTTAGACTTCATCCCAATCGGAGATTTGAGCTAGGAGTTATGAGCTCGCAAAGTTCCATGAGTCCAAACCGGGATAGTTTTTGGACTCCTCCTTGGGAGTCCCTAGAAAAAAAGCCATTCGGATATGGGTGCCGCGGGTGAATGCAGGGGTGAACCCCTTACGAGGGGGAGGCAACATCCCCATCATCATTAGAAAAATTGAAAAAGTACAGGGGGGGGAGTAGGCGCCACGAAATGGCAGCCTTGCCCTCCCCAAAGATGTGGCCGTGAAGCCATTCAGTCTTAAAGGCTTGTTCAATCCTATTCTGATTGTCCTAAGTCCTATTCTGGCTAGAGGATCTAATGGCTTTCCAGGTGGCCATGCCCACCTCCGCCGTAGCCTCCCAAGATTGGAAAAGAACCCTTTTGAGAGAGTATTGGCCATCGAAGTGCCTTCAGCATCTTTTAGACAAGAGGTAATAGAGCAGAAAACTCTTGAGGATATCGAGAATGTCACCTGTAGGAGAACCCACCCGGGTGGTAGCTGTGGAGGTCCGGGGGGTCGTCCTTCTCCTCGAACACCATCTCCCCAAGGAGAATGAAGGGCCAGGTGATGGAGAGGCCGTTGGGCGCCTCCCATTCGCCCCAGACGTTGAGGAAGGCATTCCAGGCCTTCTGGGCGGGAATGCATTCCATGAGGCAGTGTCGGGTAGACTCTTGGAGTCCCTGGTCGCAGCCTTTGCAGGGGGCCTGAATCCGCATGGTTTGGAACCAGGTGCCCACCGGCAGCCCGTTGTTGAGGGTCAGCCAGGTGAGCGCTCCAACCTTGCGGGGACGAGCATTGTGCCACATTCTGGCAACGATCTGGGCGACCATCGAGTTGCAAAGATTCAGGTCCTAGATGAAGGTGATGATGCTGGGGGAGTGTTGCGTTTTCCTGGCGTTCTGGTACCTTCTCTTGGAAGAGTAACTGAAGAAGGGGGCGTCACCCATGTTGCACGTCGCCTACTAGTGCCAGTCTCTTGGATCCCACGGGAGGTCAGAGATAAAGCCAGACTCAAAAATCCAATAGATTGGCAGTTTCTTACTTGGTAGGAGCAGGTCCTTGGCGGGTCTGAGTGTGGCTCCATGGCCATCTTGGGCGAGGACCCTGATAGGCGTGTACCCCTCCAGGGGTATGGTGATGCTGTGTGAGTTGGCAGCTTGAATGCGGCCAGTGCTGGACGATCTCTTGAATTCCTTGGCGCTGGCGGTGGTATGGCTTATTTCAGTGATCTGATACACCCATTCCGGCAAGGTAATTTGGTCGGCTTCCCTTTTGCTAACCCAGTCCTCTACCAGTGGTTTGTTGTTGGAGGTGGCCAGGTCCCAGGGGATACTGGCAACGATTAGATCCCTGTTTTGTCTATTGCTAGGGTGGTAGCTCACTCCGAGAGCTGAGAGGTCTTTCCAAGTTTCTGCCACGAGGTCCCAAAAGTCTCCAACTCTGGAGTAGCTAGCGTTCGCGAGGGCATTACCCTCGCTCCTGCCATTGAGCCTTAGGGGTCTACTGTCCTGGTTTGTTATGAGAGGATTGCCAAAGACCGGTTGTCTGAGCTCTTCGGTAGTGTTAGTCGGCTCCGATTTGCTTAGTCCCGGTCTCACATTCATCCATGCACCGAAAATATTCTTCCACAGAGAAGTCGGGGGTCTCTTAAGCTTAGTGGCTGCAAACAACCAATTGATGTCTTGTGTGGTTGGGCCCAGCCCGTGAACTGAAAGCATGACCTGGTTGGCCTTATGCCTCAAGAGCTCCTTCCAGGGTTCGCCCCTTGGTTCAAGCCCCCTTATGAGAAGTTTTGCTAACAGGGCCTCCGACTGGGTTTTTGGGTCAATAATCCCGAGCCCTCCGTGTGAGGTCGTGAGGACGAGGGTCTCCCACTTAACCTTTGCCCTCGCATTATTGACTTTTCTGCTCCATATGAAGTTCCTCACCACACCTCGAATCTGGCAGCACATCCTGGGGTTCAGGTTCTAAGAGGCCGCTAGGTACCACATGGAGGCGAGGAGGACTTGGTTTGCCACCAGGATCCTCCCCGCTAGTGAGAGGCGGCATGTACTCCAATTGATTAGTTTGCTCTTAAGGGCAAATAACATCTTGTCGAAATTGGCTTCAAGGGGGAGATGGAATCCCACCTAGATTTTTAAATATCTCACCCCTTTGCCTTCCGGGACCCACTGGAGTCCCACCTCTTGGCCCCATTCCCACTCTTTGTTTCTTTTACTGGCCCAAATCGCGACCATTTTATGCTAGTTTATTTTTGCTCCCAACGCTTTACAAAATATTCCAGGACTTTTTGCATCCTTTCCATGTTGTCGCGTGTTCCTTGCAGGTAGAGCGCGGTGTCGTCCGCGAAGGTCTGGTTTGTGATTTTCCTTCCTTCTGGGAGGGCCAGACCTTCCACCCCGAAGTGATGATCATCTAGCATGTGACCTAGGACGTCCGTTGCCAAGATGAAAAGGTAGGGTGAGAACGGGCACCCCTGCCTCACTGACCTGGTGAGCGGGAAGGTGCTCCCCTCGACTCCATTGAGTTTGATGGCCGACGAGGCTGACTTGTATAGCGAGCTCACCCACCGGATCCATTGTGGGCATAACTCGAGCTTTGCCAGGGCTTTGAACAGGAAGTTCCATTTGATCCTATCAAAAGCCTTCTTGAAGTCCAGGAGCAATAGGACTAAGTCCTGGTTGCTCTCCTCAGCCCAGTCCTGAGCTTCTTGTGCCAGGAAGGTATTGTCAAGGATGCTCCTTCCTTCAACAAAGCTAGTCTGATTTGGCCTTATTATATTCGGGAGGAAGGTATGAAGTCGCCTGGCCAGCGTTTTGGCTAGGATCTTGTACAGACTGCCCAACATAGTGATTGGGCGCTACTTTCCAATTCTGGCATGATTTCCCGACTTGGGGATCAGGGTAATGAGTCCCTTGTTGATCAGTTCTGAGGTCTCCCTGCTTTTGAGCATTGTTGAGAATGCTTCGAGTAAGGTCGGAGAGACCTCGTTTGTGAATTCCTGAAAGAATTCAGTCAGGATGCCATCACATCCTGGCGCTTTGTCTTTCGGCATCGCCGAGATGGCGTCCTGGATTTCCTTTAGGGTGAGCTCTTGGGTCAGCTCCTTGTTTGTTTCATTTGAGACCCGAGTCGGGATACTGGCCCAGCAGTCCTCCCGAGCTTCGGAGGTGCCAGGGGCATCTGCCTCCGAGGTGTAGAGATGCATGTAGAAGGAGCGGACATAATGGGCCAGGTCCTCCTGGCCTGTGATCTCTCCATCTTCGGTCGTCAGCTCCTTGAGGAGCGTTCTTTTCCTTCCGATTTGGTGGAAGTTGAAGAAGCGCTTCGAGCATGTGTCAACATACCTGTACTAGGTAGTGGAGCTGAGTTGGTGGTTCCACACCACTTGCTCTTGCAGGGAGTCAGTTAGGTGGCCTTGTGCCACCGAGAGGATGTTCTTGACTGACTCATCTTTTGCAACTGTATCTTCGTCAGGCGGATTTTATGTTGTAGTTCCCTGATTCGAGCTCCTTTTGCTCGTTTCCTTTCTTTTGTTAATCTGCCATTACATTTGAGCACCCTGTTGGTGGCTGCCTCCAGCCAGCCGAGCCATTTTGCATCGGTGTTGGGAGGAGGTTGGGTGCCTTTCCAAGCATTGCAGAGGGTTGCTTTGCTCCGTCCTCCTTTAGCATGGCCGTGTCAAAGTACGTGGTGGTAGTGGGCGGGGCGGAGGAGCGCCCCCAGATCGTTATAACGAGGGGGGAGTGATCGGAGATTTTCCTCATGGATGGGGCGGCTTCTATTCTTCCTCCCCTGGCCTCTAGTTCCTATGAGACAAGGAACTTATCTATTCTTGGAGACGGCCGATCCCTAGCCCTTTCTCCCGTTGTCAAAAATGTTTTTTTTTTTTGACATCTTTCTGAAACTATCTAGGGTCCAGGCGTCTATCAGGCCATATTGTAAGGTGAGGTGGTGCCAGGAGGCTACCTCTCGTCTATGCATCCTCCTTTCACTTGCTCTACCTCTTACCTCCTCCTCCTCCTGGTGATTGAAGTCCCCGCCAATGATGATATGGTCTGCTTGGAAGTTTGTTTCGCTGATTTTTTTCCACAGAGGCGCTCTGTCTCTGGATGTCCTTGGAGCGTAGGTGTTGATGATTGACAGCTCTGTGCTGTCGGGGAGGTGGAGGGTTAGGTATTGCACCTTTCCCTCTGTTATGATCCCGTGCTCTTTGATGAGTGGTGCTGTCATCCTGTCCACCAGGATGGCAGTCCCAGCACTGATGCGCTGGGAATTCCCCATTGGCATTCCGGGGTTCCAGAAGGCTCCCCCTTGCGAGAACTCCAATCCCTTTGTTGAATTTGTTGCCCCCTGCTCGTCTAGGTGGTGCTCCTAGATGAGGAGTATCTGGGGCGGGTTTTGGAGGGAGGACAGCCAAGTCTTGATGAGTTTCTGCTTGGTCGAGTCCCTCCCTAGCCCTCTAACATTGAGGGATACGACTGTGAGGGGTTGTTCAGACATGTGTTGGGAGCGCTAGGGCGACCTGCTGGCCGATCGATCCCTTGTGGTAGTCTTGGACATACTCTGAGTTATGATAGGCTGCCTGAACTACTTGTCCGCCCTCAAAATTGAGAGAAGTGACCACTCGTTGAGGCTCCAACTTGGAGAGATCCAGCTTAGTGAACCTTTTCTTTCTGATAGCTTAGGGAGATGCCATCTAACTGGCAGTTTTGCTCTTGCGTGCTTGACGTTCTATGTTCACGAGGCCAGACTTCAGAAGGAGGTTGTGAACCGAGCCCGCAAACTCTATATCATTATTTATGCCTATCAGGGAATCAGGGGACATCCAGTGGAGGTGTCTCTTGTTTTGCACACTAATGGCGCTGGAGCCGGTGCTGATGTGTGCTAGAATTGTGCACTCCCACCCTCCTCTGTTTTGGTCCTCCTGCCAACTCCACTCCAGGGAGAGGCGGTCCTTGAGGTTGAGGTTGTACCTGAGGATCTTGTCCTCAAGCTCTGACTTGATGCTCCGAGTGATGTCCTCTAGTGCAGACATGTGAGTCCATTCCTCCTCGGATGAGCCCGTGATTCTGATGCTAAGCGGGAGGCCTGGCATGACATTATTCTTTGTGTAGATCAGTAGCTCCTTCTGGGCGTTTTTTTCCCTTGCAGGACCAGCCAGATCCTTGCTCTGGCGTGTTCCTGGCTCGGGGGAGACGAGATTCCCAGTGAGGTGAAGTAGGAGCAGTGCACGTCTAAGTGCATTCGCTTCCTTCTTCCACCTGGAGTGACATCATGACTAGGGGAGGGGGTTGGGGTCTGAGGCGGAACCTGTCTCGGAGAGGTGATCCTCAGGGTGTGTTTTTTTCTCCCCTGAAAGGTCCAGCTCTCCTTCATCTCCCTTAGATTGTCCTTCTCTTCTTTAGCTCCTGGATTGTCTGCCTCCAGGGCCGCGAAGGGATTAGTGTTTGTAACTGGTTGTGTGCCCAGAGGGCTGTCAGCATTCCGAAAGCCGAAATTGGGTTTGGCCTTGGATTCGCGGAGAATTTCCAGTTGTATACTGAGCTCTTGACTGATACTGATGGGCTTGAGCTTTGGGAAGCTTGCCTGCTCAGTCATGACATAGTCAGTTTCCGAGCTCCCTGGAGCTTCAGTTTGGTTGGAGCTTCTTGGTTGGGGATTTCTCTGGGAGGCTTGTCTGATCGATTGCCGATGTTTGATTCGGTGGGGTGTTTTGATCGGCTACGGGCTTCTGAGTGCACTGGGTTCATTCAGTTGCGCGCTTGGGTGCTCCTGACTTTTTGAGATCAAGGTAGCCTGCTCCCCTGATCTTGCTTTGGTTGGGGAGCTCCTCCATCCGATTGCTTTCGGATTGGTGCACTTGTGGAGGGGCGTCCGGTGGGCGATGGTACCCCTTCCCAAGGCTTGCTTCTGCTGGTGGTGCAGGTTTGGGCATGATGACCAAATCTCTTGCACTTTCTGCATTGATTCGGGAGACCGGAATACAAAATTCTCTGCGCTATCATGTCATCGGTCTCGGCTCCTTCTGCCATCAACGGAATTTGGATGTACCCCGGGAGCTTGGAGATGTCTTTCAATTCGATTGTAATCAGAAGCCCTGCGGGCCTTTTAATGTACGAATCTGCTGGTTCAATTTCTAACACCTCCCCGATCTTGCTGGCCATTATGGTTAGAGCTTTGGTGTTCTGAAATTGCTCATGCAAGTCGGGGAATTGAACTTTGATTGCGTGGGTGAGTTGAGCTTTGGCTCCCTTGGAGCTTGCGTCGAAGTTCGAGATATATCGCGAGAATGAGAGGCGTAAATCGCTCCATTCCACAACTGTCAAACGCCGGGTGGCTTTGGCTCCCTCCTTGTCTTCGAACAATATTTCGAAGTAACCTTTTGTGAGGAAGGCGATCGAAACCAGGGGAGCCAGGAGATGTAATTTGAGGCAGTCGAACAACGTTTTGAAGGTTGCTTTGCCTCCGAGAGTTCTGGCAATTACGGTTCGTCTTGCCTTCTTGGCCGCATTTTCTTGCATCATGAGCACTAATTCCTTTGGAAAATCCGCCTCGATTTCCAAGTTGTAATCGACTTGCGATGGGCTTTGGGATGCTTCCCCATCGAGAGAAGCAGCACCTGACCCGTTGCCTGGTTGTGCGATCAGAGTATGGAGGGAGGGGGTCGTCACTGAACTAATCAAATCCTTGCATTGCGTGCCTCTCTTCCTCAGCACTTTTGTTTTGGCGGTGGAGAGATCTTCTCTCTCCGATTGCCTGGCAACAGCAGCTTCCGAGGTCTCTGAACCCCTTCCCAAACCTGCAGAGACAGAAGAAAAATCTGACTTGTGAGGGAGGGGAGAGAATCCTTTCGGAGGTACCTGATGGGTGTGTAGACCTTCAGCACCTTTGATCGAGCTCTCCGGAATCCTTGACGCAACTCCCAGCAAAGCAGATGCTGAATGTGACAGTTGGAGAAGCTCTCCTCGAGGTTCGCCATCGCTCTTGAGCAAGGAAGCTTGCGATTCCTTGCCTGTTTACTGTAGTCTTTGCCGATCCTGGGGCGTGATCGAATTGGTCTGAAGGGTGCACAGTCCGCCTGAGCTTTCGATCCTACTCTCCGGAGGAGGAATCGTCGCGATACCTAGGGAAGCGATTGGTGAATATGACCGTTGGAGAAGCCCTCCTTGCGATCTGTCATTGCTCCTGAGCGGGGAAGCTTGCGTTTCATTGCTTGCTTGCTAGGATCTTGTGCGATCTTGGAGAGCAACCGAAATTGCCTAGTTCGAGCTCGCGATCCTTCCCTCCTTGTGAATCGTTTCCTCATAATGAGGAGAGATTGGTGAGGCAGGAGCTTCGTCGAGCTCTGGCGATGTTGAAACAAAAGAGCCATTGGCTGTGAGTAAGTTTTTCCCGCCCGTCGGGGAGGAAGCTTGGGTGTTCCCACTGTTCCTTGGTCTTAGTTTGAATTTGCTGAGTCCCGGCCGAGCACCACGTCCCGCTTTCCTTATCCTGTGAGCTACCAAAACAAACTCATTTAGCTTGGCGATTTGTGAATCAGCAGCATCTGAGCAGATTTCCATCATTTCAGGGAGAAAGCGCTTAAGATTCTACTAAAAAAAGGTGCATTCAAACAAGGGGATCATGATCTACTCTGATACACACTCAGGCGGGTGAATGCAGAGAATACTATATGGGGGAAGGTGATGGCTTCCCCTGAGTCTGGGCTGTGGTGAGTCTTGTGAGTCCAGAGTTGCCTGTGGCTTGTCCTAGCATTAGAAGTGCTCCCGAATGTGAACTAACCAACTGGTTGGTTGGTTTGATGCAGGTCCGAGTAACTAAGTAAAACTTGTCCCTCTTCCTAGTCCAATCTCGGAGTTTCAGCACGCCCCCCTACCCCTTTTAGTGCTGAAAGCTGGGACCGTGCCCTGAGTCCCGAACAATTCCATTGTTTGACTTCTTTGGACCCTACTTGGGTCTAACAAGGGACTTGGGAGCGCATCACCACTCGTAGATCTGATGTCATTTACTACCATGGTTTTGACTATAGGATTTGTAGGATTGACCAAAGGGCCCACTTGTGTGTTGATCCACTTGTGTGTTTGGTGTGTCAATTAATCTGTTTTTGGTTACCATATGTGCAATGTTGATCCTAGGCCCATTGTTAAATCCATTATTGCTAATGGTGTGTTCATGTTATGTGGGAGTACAAGATTGATGGAACTTATTGATTGCAACTATGTGATTTAATTGTTGACTATCAAACCATGGTGAATGCATGGGGGGCTTTCAAGTTTATGTTTGATGGATGAATTTAAGGTGGGGAATTCCACTTACTATGAAGCCACATTGGGTGGTATGCCATGCTTGTATTCCCAATGGCATTAGTTATTTTCAAATGTTACCATTAGACAACAATATTGAAAATGGAAGGGGTCATCAATTGGGAATTCAAAGGGGTAATACTAGTCTTCATCCTCATTTGACATTAAAGGATCCTCCTATAATGTGTCTCCTTTGTCTAAACTTTCATCGACATTGAACATAAAGTGTTTAAACAACATATTTTTCTCATACAATGTAATGGGGTTAGCACTAGGTCGTTCTTGTAGGAGCTTATTATTATTATAAATGTACACCAAGTCCTCAACTCAATTCAATGTGAATCCATGTCACATTTTGCTATGGAAAATGAGTAGAACTTTAATTCCATTTGCACAATGACAAAGGACTCACTTGTGCCAAGATGTGGCAAAAAATGGGTGTAAGTGTGCATCCACCAATTCCAATTAAATCCCACCATTCATATGGGAACAATTTGAGGTTGTCAACTTGGGGGGTGTCAAAAAAAGACCTTTGACTTTCAACAAAGTCTTTTAATTCTTGGGCATAGGTTGTCGAATTACCAATGTTTTTTCATAACACATAGTTGAATGTTTCCTTGGCATTTACATCATCATGGAGCAGTATAATTTGTTTGAGACACATTAAACTCAAATAAATATGGATTAAAAAAGGCTCATGCATAATGTAAGTCGGTCATCAACA
This sequence comes from Sphagnum contortum, assembly GCA_963920785.1. NCBI lineage: Eukaryota > Viridiplantae > Streptophyta > Sphagnopsida > Sphagnales > Sphagnaceae > Sphagnum > Sphagnum contortum. The sequence goes on along the minus strand of OY987276.1, from coordinate 21,847,425 downwards.
TCCTCCACCGATGGTAAAAGTGATGTTTGATCACATTTGCAAAGTTCAATGGATTAATGAGAAGGTTGATATTGTAATGATAAAATATGTTGTTCCAATGTTTTCATGACAAACTTCAATTTCCCCATGGAAGGTTGTTTACCAATGCATGCTTTCAATTCCGTTAGAATTGATTGCACCATGTGCACAAAGCTAGCACAAGTATTGCAAAACCCATCCTTCCTTATGTTGGCTCAAACATATTTCACTTTGGTGAGGGACTTGTGTTGATGGCGGTTACACAACATGTTGACAAAAGTTGTCCATTTAGAATTGATGATAGGTTCTTGGCATGGTTGGGTGGACCAAAACCTAGCCAAAAAAAACTTGGCCCAAAATCCATTTTGGAAGCTTTAACCATGTGCGTAATGTTGTCATAAAATGATGACAAGATGATATCTATCCATTCCTAGCAATTAGTTTTCCATATGTGATTTGTGCATTATAGAGACTGATGATTTATATAAATATAAAAAAAAATTAAACTCAAAACACCTTTGTTTTTAAATGCTATGGACTTTTGAAAATAGGGTGTGTTTTTTCAACATTCAAAAGTTCATAGCATAATACTTTCAATTCGTATGATGCTAAACTCTTTTGCATTTTTTTAATTTATACATTTCACCTTGAAACCAATTCCCTAAACAAGTTCTAGATCCATCATTGAACCAAATTAAAATCCATTATTCTAATTGTAGTTGGTGTGGCACCCTAATTTTTCAATTTCAAAAGTCCAAAGCTATTGGGATTTTATTTTTTTGCATTACAAAAAATTGCACCATGTAAATAATAAAGTATATTATGTGAAACTAAGTCCCTATTAACCAAACCCAACATTTGTAATCACACCCACAATGCAAAAAAAATACCTCGTGACAACAAAATTGGTCCACCCCACCATGCCAACACTCAATAGTTTGTTGAACAATAGGTCTCACTTTCAACAATCACTCAATCATTAAGAAATTAGTTGCAAATTGTGTTTCAATGGGGTTTTGAGGCATTAAGTTGGTTTCATAATGATGGAAGATTGCAAGTGGTGCACGGTGTTGCCATATGAAAGAAATAATAACTTTCACCCTTTTCACAATTTGTTTCACCCATGTTTTTTCCTTTCAATCTTTTAGTAACAAGTCCAAACAATGAGTTGCACAACCTTGAAAGTAAAGGTTTGAAAAATGACAAATTAAAAGGTTAGTTACATTTTGCACATTTGAAATATTATTTGTACAAATTTGTTTAATGTTGTCCACTCCAATGGTTTTAGTGTATCCAACCAAAACATTAATATGTAGCACTTGGGCATCCTTTTGTTCCCCTATTGTGTCAATGGCACCTAAGAATACATTCCCATTAGGACAAACGAACATCACATTCAACAATCAACATTTTCCAACATTGTTCCAACCATCAAAACAAATGGTGGTTCCATACTTGTGAATGGAATTTTGTATCCTTTCAACAATAAGTTTGGATGCATTGACATTGGATTGCTTTTGCAAATTTTTGCACAATCCATGGTGTGATGAGGGTTTATAGTAGGTTTGGGACTTTGAGATTGTTTACACAACTTGTATGAACATCAAATGTCGTGCAATGTTTAAAAGGATATTCATTTCATAAAAATAATTCGCCCACTACTTGTCCAACTCCTATTTTTTTTACTTCAATCCCTCTTGTAATGAGACCTATTAAAAGGTTTGGGCATTATTATTTATTATGATCCTCTGTGTTATTTGTAGGTGGGGTGTAAATTCAAGCCCTTTCCATTTGAAGGTCGAAGTAGATTCTCCCTCCTTTGAAGGGTTTGGCATTTCAGTGGTGACATTCTCTATTGTCCCATCATGCGTTAGTACAACCATGTCATTTAATGGTTAAAGGATGATTCCCTCACATGGCAAATAATTCTTTGATTTGTGTCCATGCCTTTGAACCCATTGCAACACCAACTTTACCACTACCATCATGTCAATAGTCCAAATGGAAAGGCATTGAATCCTTGTGGTATGAAATGACATTGTTCCAAAACCTACATTCCATCCTACCCATGTTGTCCAGAGTTATCAAGTACCATGGTTCTCACATGTTTCACCTATCCTCCATTAAAAACCACAATTTTTTTGATTTAAAAAAAAAAAGAAAAGAATAAATACATAACAATAAGGTTTGATTTCACTTTAAAAAGTATACAATGAAATTTAACACCAATTGTAAATGCAATATGACAATTTGAAATTCATACACCCATAAAGTTTTGCCCTTCTCTCCCAAAATATATGCCAATGATTGCTTTTTAAATAACACAAAGCCCACACATTTCAAAGGAGGAATTAATTTAAAATTGATGTTCCACTTTTTGTTATTCAACATAAGCAAAGTGGGTTCGTTAAAGTTGCCTTTTTTCCAACTATGATTTAGATTAATTTTAATCACCAATGGATGCCTAAAATGAATTGTCAACTATTAAAAATACTTGCTCATGTGACAACCAAAAAAGGGCTTGAATTCAATTGTTGAATAAATGATATAGATCAATCCATTGTTGATCAAATGATTGAAATTTATTTTGGTCACCGCAAATTTAATGGGTATCAATTGTTGAACCTTTGGTAATAAAAAAAATTTAAGTCATGAAACTTGTGGAAACCAAAAAAAATTAATTGCCAAAAATATCATGATCAAATTTGTTTTCATTTGCTAACCGTGCAGGGGTAGACCAAATGGAAAAAAATTGTTCATGTTCAACTTAATGGATGAAATCAACACGTCTATACAATCGTTGATGCAACAACAAATGCAAACTGGACATGTGAGATCATTTCTAACAACCTTATAATTGATTATTAACAAACTTATACTTTAAAACAATTTTCAAGAAGGTTCCTTTAATAGTAGGCATAAGGAAGCCTTCCTGGAAGTTTTTTTGAACTTGGTCTGAAAGGGGTGTAATTAGAATTAACACCCCTAATTACCTTTAGTATGTTCAACACTAATTTAAGGTATGATATTGCATTATAGCCTTGTTTGCTTCATTTCATGTTCATGTTTTCATATGTTATGAAATAAAATTTCATTTGAACTATTGTTTTGCATATTTCATGATCTTATTTTGGTTTTTACATTTTGTGTTTGGAATTAAATTTAGGCTTGTTATTGTCATAATTTGTTTTGGTTTTTCTATATCTTGGAAATCCCTTTGCTTTTGTAGTTTCCCATGTTCATAACACAATCCTTCCTACATACAAGTGAGATAGGTAAGCAAAATCAACCTTAAACCTAAATAATTCTTTTAATTTTTTATTGCTACAATAATTACAATAAATTTAATCTTTATTCTTAACATCACTTTGTCATGCTTTAATTTTGGTTATGATCCCAGGGCTAGCGTTGCAACAACAAACAATGCAAAATGAAAAAAAACAAAAAACAAACACAAATTTGTGTTGTTTAATATGTTTGTGATGAATTTACAATATTGAAATTTGCAAAAGTTGTGAAAGAAAAAATGTGTGTTGTTTTATGGAATGATGCAAAAGATTAGTGATGTGAAACAAAAGCTGCTACAAGACAATGATGCTTAAGAAAGAAACATTGCAAAATGAGGGTTTGAAAGACAATGGTGACTCAAAACAAATGCATTGCAAGAAAATATGACATTGCACAAAATAAACACATGACTAGATGCAAAATGAAGAAGACAATATTAGACATTAAGCAAAGATGCAAACAAAAATTATTGTGAAACGAAAATGAGTTGTAAAATGAAGGCACTAGAAAACAATGGTGCTATGAAACAAAGGCATTGTAATACAATGCGATGCACAAAACAAACACATTGCAAGAAATTGCAAAACAAGTGCAAAGCAGTTAGACACAAACAAAACAATGACATTGCAAAACACAAAGCAAAGACAAACATAAATTGCAAGACAAGGGTAAGAGAGGTCAAATGAACCTATAAGGGAGTTGAGATGAAGATGCAAAATGAGGCCCTCACCAATATGATACAAGTGAGGGGGAAGAAGATGTGTGAAAGAGGAGATAGAACCAAAAGTTGGTGTGGAAGTTGGAGAAATTCATGCCCATGGTAAAGGGGTTGTAGACATCTATAGATATTTGATGTGGATGAAAGGTGCCAATGTTAGGCTTAGGGATATTAGGGTCAATGCTGATAGACTTCCACACACTAGGTTAGTGGTGTTAGGTTAGTTTTTGCTTGTAGGACCTAACACTAGGTCTGGCACCCCTTAATATGGTCACAGTCCTTAAATTTTTTGTACTGTAGAAGGCACCTTGTAGGCCATGCTCTGGACCCTAGTGTAAGCCTTTAAAGTGAGGCTGGTAGGTTGAGCCCAAAAGGCACACTAGGGGGCAGAATGTGCCCTAGGGGACACTTTCCTTGACCTAAAGGCTGTTGTAATTAGCACTTCAATTATTTGGATCGCTCACAATCAGAATTTCCTTCAACAAGGCCGAATTTTGCAACCTAAGATGCCTGAAAAGTGGCAGAATTTGAGGGTTTAGGGTTTAGGTGAATCCATTTTGAAGATACTTTGACATTTAAGCTCAGCCTTAAGAGGGTTAGGTACACCAATCATCATGCAAATATGATTCACAAACCCCAACCTGTCAAGTTCCAAATATTTCTGCATATCTAATGTTGACGTGTGGCTGAAGGTTTAGTGGCCAGCCAATACTAGCAGGCCCTTAATGGGGTCCTAAAAATCTGTTGTTGTTTGCATTTCTTTCTTGCAGCAATTGTGCAGGAGAATTTTGCTCGGTTTTGAGCACTACCCATTAGATTCATAAGGCCCCTTGACAACAAGCAGGTCCTTAGTGGGGTCCTAAAAATCTGTTGTTGTTTCGCATTTCTTTCTTGCAGCAATTGTTCAGCAGAATTTTTCTCAGTTTTGAGCACTACCCATTAGATTCATAAGGCCCCTTGACAACAAGCAGGTCCTTAGTGGGGTCCTAAAAATCTGTTGTTGTTTTGCATTTCTTTCTTGCAGCAATTGTTCAGCAGAATTTTGCTCGGTTTTGAGCACTACCCATTAGATTCATAAGGCCCCTTGAGCAGGTCCTTAGTGGGGTCCTAAAAATCTGGTGTTGTTTTGCATTTCTTTCTTGCAGCAATTGTTCAGCAGAAATTTTCTCGGTTTTGAGCACTACCCATTAGATTCATAAGGCCCCTTGAGCAGGTCCTTAATGGGGTCCTAAAAATCTGGTGTTGTTTTGCATTTCTTTCTTGCAGCAATTGTTCAGCAGAATTTTTCTCGGTTTTGAGCACTACCAATTAGATTCATAAGGCTGCTTGACAACCAGCAGGTCCTTAATTTTCCTCGGTTTTAGCATGAAACCAATGGACGGCCATTAAAATTCATAAGGCCCCTTAACAGCTGGACTTTACCGTTTTCATTAGTTTCAATTGGTTTTTAGTTTTTGCACAAGGTTGTAAGCTATGCCCTCAATGGGGGCAGCCCTTACCATCTGCAAACTTCAGGGACCAACTGGGGGAAGCTAGCCAGGAAGTTGCCAGGACAAGATTCAAGAACAGTGTTTTTTTTGGTGGTGAATTTTCACATTTTCTTCCACCTGGAAAATATTGATTTTGAAGCATATACAAATACACACACAAAAAAAATAAAATGGCAAATAACTTTGCCAGAGTTTGAGACTTAATACAAAAATAAAGTTCAACAGATTTCTACAACAGTTTCCAGAAGGTAGCCAGAATATCAAAGGATTATTCAAATTCCTACTTTCATATCTGGTCTATAGCCAAATTTGGCTAAAACATCTTTGTGAAAATGATTGCCAGTTTAGCTACATCACAAATTAAATTATCAAAAAAAGAAAAAAAAAAGGAAAAAAGAAAACCCCTCTTCAAAGGCTTTATGCACATAAAAAAAGAAATTGGAAATAGTTTATGAAGTGTTTTGAAGCAAACTTCTTATGGTCATCATCAACCAAATAAATAAATAAATAAATAAATTACCAATTATTCCCAAAATTTTCAATAATGAAAAAAAATAAATTCTCTTTCTTATGTATACCTAGTTTGCAGAGAACAAGATTTTCTCTTACAAAAACAAAAATGAGATTGAATCAAAACCCTTTTGTAAGGCTACTCTGACAATAATCTTGCTAGTCATTTAGCCACAATGAATGAATGAATGAATGAATGAATCATGTGTACCCAAATGCTTTAACCTCTGGAAAACATAGCAAGATCTCTCTCTCTCTCTCTCTCTCTCTCTCTCTCCATTCAGTAAAAAGAGATTAGGGTTTAGGGTTTAGGGTTTATTTGATTATGGATAAAAGAATTGTTTTTGTCAGCAGATTAGGTTCACCGACTTGATTTTCGGTGAGCCTACAACCTACCCTTTCTCCCTACAGGAAAGGAAGTTTCCCTTCCCCCCCTGGGGCCAGCCCTGACCTTGTTGTTGTTGTCACCTTTTGCCGTGCAAGACAAGCAAGGGCAAGGGTGGGGGGACAGGGGGAAGAGTGTTCTATGGATCACAATAATGTAGTAGTAGTAGTAGTAGTAGTGTGGACAACAACATGACCCAAAACAATGAAAAATTATTTACATACGACTAGTAGTTGTAGTAGTAGTAGTAGTGTGGGCAACAACATGATCGAAAACAATGAAAATTTATTTACATGCGACTAGTAGTTGTTGTAGTAGTAGTAGTGAGTAGCGGCGGTGAAGTCTGAAAGATATGTTGAGCACAAATGCTTAGTTTACTTACGACTTGAATGGCAGATATTTTCAAGACCTTAAATTACAGAAAATTCCACTAATCACATGTCGTGTCCAACTTTCTAAGACCTTAAATTGCGGAAAATGCCGCAGACTTTTTTTAAGTATAGAATGGTGTGTGTGTGTATAGTGTGTCCTCATTCTGATTCTGTCCAAGGTCTTGGAGAAAGCAAAAAAGCTTAGCTAGAGAGAGAGAGAGAGATCCTTTGGGATAATCTGGCTGTCTTTCATAAGAACCTTGGAAGTTGCAGAGTAAAAGATAATCAATTTTTAAGCAAAACTCACAAATGGCAACCACTCGTTCCAAGTTGTGAGATACAACTTGTGGCCCCAAAAATCTCACCTCGAACATGCTTGACCAGACGCAGGTGCAGCACAATTACCAATGCGGTATGTGGCCCAAGATCTAGTGTTGCAGCCTCGATATTGCTCCAGAGTTTGTGATCTCAAAATGCAGGATCAGGAGTGGGGCTTTTGTTTGCTTCTTTTTAAACAAAAATATGTGAACAAGTTGAGAGAAACAATTGCCAAATGGCTACATCGTCACCAATACTCCATCAGACCGTGACGACACCATGCAAGGTCAAGGGTGATGAATAGGTATCTTCATCTTCATTCCACACAAATTTATACAATATGATGCAATTGGGTTCAAATTCTTTTGGCTTCGAAGCCGTGATTTTTGACCCAGTTAAACCTTTTGTTAATAATTTTGTGCCACGAGTTCTGAGACTGTTGAAAGTTGAAAGTTGAAACCTTCCATGCAGCCATTTACATAGGCTGCCCTTTTTTCCAGGTCCCGGTGAGTCTATGGGCATTTAGGAAATCCAGTGCTCTAGCTCTAGTCTGCTGCACTTTTTCATCGGGTATATCAAGGCTGCAGCAGCTATGGAGGTTTGATATGATTGAAACTCAGTTGCAGCCTGCATGTGATTTGTAGTCAGGTCCTTATGATTGTAGTATCCCTAGCCAGCCCACAGGGTTCACAAAGACTGAGTCCCCTTTCTTCCATGTCTTCTTCCAAGATGCTCTTTCTTCCATATCCTTTTCCACTTACAATTTGCTGACATCTTTCTTTTTCAAACGCTAGTTAGAAAACTTCATTTTTGCATGGTTCTACAGTGCACACACAAATGCACGTTGTTTATTTATGGGTTTTTGGTTGGATGTGTAAGGAATCTGGAAAGTGATTGCTCTTCAACATGTTATGAACCCTAGGAAAAGACATAGAGTCTAGAAGTATAAAAGCATCCTTGGTTGGTATAGCTTTTCTTTTTTGGTTGGTATTGGTTTTCATGTATGCTTGGTTCTTGCCATTGAGAAACGGGCATTGTTGTCAAGTAGTTAACACATTCATAGTGACAATATGATTCTTGAATGATTTAGAAAATGATTGTTCTCATATTCAAACTAAGTGTTCAAGGTGTTGAAAAATTATAGCAACTTATCTTTTGCATTGAAAGTCTTACAACGTTTTAAAGGTTGAACATATGTATAATCTTATGGTAATTTGTTATGATGTAGATGTTGTTAGCTTAAATTTGTTTTTTGAAAATCTTACATAACAATTATTGATAAAAAAAATTCACGTTTGAGTTTAGTGGTAATTACTATCCTTGTGTCCAAATGATTTTACATGGTTTTATTTATATTATAGAATACATATGATTATAATTTGTTAATAATTTCAATTTTGAATTAGTGATGAATCTTTTGAGTTCATATGTTGAAAGAGCAGTTACTTTTCAGATACTTTACACTTTAAATCAAAACCTATAATGAGCATTGTTACGACAAATTTGTTACAGATGGGCACATTTGGAAACGTTCACAACATCAAAGGCAACATCAACTAGGTGTGCATTGTACAACTATCTCATAACAAATTTATTTCAACCATGTTTTTGTAACTTTATTTAGGTGTATAACATATATATTCAATATTTTACATTCATTTCAATTATTATGATATGTATGTTGGTCCAAAAACATTATTACAAGCTTGAAAATTTTGTAATAAAATATATGCTACATTGTAACATGTCATGCAAAAAATCATCTATCATTATATGTTCAATGTAAGTTTCATGAAAAGATCATGACAAAAAATTCAATTTTTAAAGGTGTTAAATAAAAACACCCAACCAAAAAGGGGGATGGTAGCAACATTAACCAAGAGGCATTGAAGTGAAACCAACCATTCCAAGGGTTCCCATACAACAAGCATAACTTGAAAACATTATAAAAATTGAAAAGTGTGCAATCTTATTTTGTTTTACTGTTTTGTTGTTGAATTTGTTCATTATTTTTTCTCCATTTGATAAAATTTGATAGTTGCAAGGAAGGCAATGTGCATTGTGCTATCCGAGGATTACCTTTTGTTTGGCTGTTGTTATTGTTATTTGAATATGCAAGTTTTGATTATGGTAGCAATTGATTTTTTTAGAAGATTGGTTATCTTTGACACTCTCACATGAAATCATTTTCATCCTTTTAAGGTTGTATTGTAAACCCAATGCCAACCAAAGTTGGATGGTTATGCATTCCAACCAAAACCCAATTTTTAATAGGATCGTTCATTTCCACCATACCATTGATACTAAAGCTTTGGGTAGAATGTAAATTGTAACATCTCATCTAATGCTAGCATCTCTAACAATGTTTTAAAGGCATAGTAACAGTTCATAGGTACAATTATTTCCTTCATGTATATTTGTTTGCATGTTAAAAAAATCAATTGAAGACTATTTTGGCACAAGTCCATGTTAAGAGACTAAAATAGCATGTATAGTAACAAACATGAACTCCATCTTAAACATGTGAAAATTTTGACAAATGTCAAATTATGTTATTATGCACACCACAAGATCTTTTATAATAGTAACAAGTTTGCCCTATTATATAAATATTACCATTTAAAAGAGTATCATTAACAACATTAACAACTTAAAAGTTTATACCATGCATGAAAAAATATTCAAAAAACATTCTTAGCTTTGGAATTAGATCATATCTTTTCAATATCTCCCACACCTTCATTACATCCTATTGACTAAGGCTTTCTAATAATATCAAGAAACGCACAAAAAAAATCTCCCATAATTTTTTAATTTAACATTTAATAAACTTCTCCACCATAGGCCAAAACGTTATAAAATCAAGTTGATTCACGCTATCCATTGAAGGCTTTCCAATAGTACCAAGAGCATGGCAAGAAGCACCATAGTTTGTGAGATCTCAATGTCACAAACAAAATAAAACAACCTTTACCTTCTTTAGATTAGATAGATAATGTAACATAGCTATGTTGGCACAAAATGTGAACTTGTTCAGCAACTAATTTTTCTTTCCAAAACCATTTTTAAAAATTAATTGAATTTTCGATAACAAAAATTACTCAATATTCAATCTCTCTCACATTTTGGGTCTAAAAAATTTCAGATCGCCTGCATGAAATCCTCTACCAAGGACTTTCCAATGATATCAAAAGAATGCTTCATTTCCCCTTTCTTTTTTTAGTTTTGATTTAAATGAATTTTCATAGCAAATTTTGTTCAATATTCAAATAACTTCTACACTGTGAATTAAAACATTATGAAACTGACTTAGTCAGTGCACTCCCCTTACTTCTCGTCAAGGATTCTCCAAACAGTACCAAGAATGCAGCAAAAGAGGGAGTGTGGTTGCAAAATCTCTACATGATAAACAAAACAAAACAAAACAAACAAGCAACCATTCTTGATTGACAGATTTAAAACCAGGAACCAACAAGAGTTATTAACAAAATCAAATACCAATTCAAGACTTGTAACATAGTGGCGCGCACCCATTTTAGACCAAAAACCTGGGGCAAATGCTCTGAAAATTTGCAAAGACTTATCACACATAAGTCTTTCAGCTTGATTTGAAGGTCGTTTAAAATAATAAAATGGGTGGCGGCCTCTACTTGAGAAAATGATTTTTGGACTCAATAATATCTTCTTTCCTTCCCATAAGCCCCAGGCACAATGTATATAAGCTTGCAATAATCCAGATCTACTCAATTCAAGAACCATCTTAAAACCCATCAACTGAGGAACATAGTTCTCAGATTGGCAAGTGAACATGTTCCTTGAGCACGCAAAGCAGTAACCAGAAGCAATGGATGGGATGATAACACTTCACCTTTGAGTACTATGTGGAAGTTTAACTTGGAAGTAGCACATGACCCTTTCCAGTACCATTCTCAATGCAAGCCCGCCTATTCGACTTGTATCTTAAACCCAGACAACTACAGGAAAAGCTTGACTCCAATTGTACAAGAAGAGTCTGGTTGAAGAGCAATTCCACCCAAAGAGCCAATGTCCACAGTTGATGCAAAAGATTGCTGCAAGAGCAGCTGTCACTGCTGACATAGAACACATATCTACAACACAGATGCTGGCTCTTCACATCTGCAATGAGAACACCATCTATACAAAGCTTCTCAGATTTGAACTTCCTAATCACCCCTGTATTGGAACCAAAATTTAGCCATTAGATGGCTTACATGTATCTACATACAAATTGCAAGCTTGGGTGATGTACCTTCTTAGGTAACTCTATACTTGCAACCTGAACAGAACCATATGGTGCCCTTCCAAACCAGTCAGAAATTCTCACTGCACTTCCATTCTTTGTGTGACCATAATAACTTTGCAGTGCAGGCAATCCATCACCCACAAAAACCTTGGCAAACCCCCAGTATACAAATTGCAGCTCCATGATTCATGATCTCAGACTAGGAGTAGACCCTGCAAATTTCTAACTTAATATCAGCAGCTAAGTCATTTACAACCTCCTCAACCATCTGACTCAAAAGTGTGCTTCCAATTTCTAAACCTATGTCTCCAATTTCCTGCTCATAGTAGCTCCACCTGTATAATCCACAAGCCATGTCTCTATCTATCAAGCTATCTATGGCATTTGAGGCCAGCTCCCTCCACTTGCAAATTGTTCCATACACTTTGTCCACTAGTTTACATCCACCTGGCCCAAGTGCAAAATCTGAAACCATTGGAATGCTGCTCACCCATGGCTTCAACTCTCCACAAGAGTCAATTTCTGCAACCAAAGCTTCATTCATGCTGTCAAAGAGAAGCTTGCGGTCACATTGCCATAAGGCTCCACATTGGTAATGAGAGCTTGTCCGGGACAAACTGACACTTGCACCTCCAAGATTTATTTGTTCCGCATTATCACTTTCTAGTCTATTGAAAAGTGTTGGGTCCATAGGTAAGCCAGGTAAAAAGCACTTGAGTGCGCTCTCACTCTCTGACAGAAGTTGTGCAGCTCTAAGAACTCCATGGCCAAAGCTCTGTTCCTTTTCTTGGACAAGAAGATGTGTCTTCAATAATCTGCCATGTAGGTCCACATTTTGAAACTTGGAGATTTCCAAGATAGCTTGGCAATTTTTCTCATTCTCCTTGATGCTTTTTATTTCAGCCACAGGACTGCTGCTGCACTTACTTTCCTGCAAAGAGTGACATGCTTTTTTGATGTCCTGTGAAGAAGGTTGAATACCCACATGTGTGTTGTGAAGCTCAAGCACTTTATCCAGGTGTTGCTCTGACTCTGCAATCACAAGTATAAGCACACCATGTTTGGTTAAAACTCATGAATGATGACATATAGAGGGGTCCCAGCAAGTGCCAAACTAGGCTGAATCAAATGTGTTGCATGGACTAAGAGAAGGACCATAACATGACCTGCAAGGCTTGGTTCAGAAGTGGTGGAAACTTCATCATGCAAAGGGGAGTCTGAGACTGACACAGGGCTTAGTTGTGGACCCTCTTCAACACCTGTTGAAAAATCATCACTCCTCTCCACAAACCAATTCATTAGAATTGGTGACAGGCATCCTTCACCAGTCCCAGGATTTGAGGACCCTAGATCATGCTGCATTTCACCAGACACAGACAACATAAGAAAACCAGTTGGTTCACTTGGGCTCCATTAATAAAACAAACTTGTCAATGTACCATGTCTGCAAACAAAGAAAAATGGCAAGTGGAGAAGACTGGTCTCACAAGGCATTCACATTATACCTCTAGCATTTCAGGTGTGCAATCTGCAGAATCCTCAGCTGCAGTAGTACTCCAGGCACCACGAGTCTCAGCAGTGTCCCCTATATTTGACAAATCATGTGTAGAATCCACTGTGCTGTTACAAGCCTGGTTCTCTGAGACTAATCCCATCAGAGAAAGACTTCTCCTCCACTTTTCAATCTCATTTTGTGCATGTAGATCCTCTAAAACTTTTGCAAACTTCAAATTTGATACTTTATGTGGAAACAAAACACCAACATCATCAGCCAAAGTGTGCACCACTGGACAAGTTTCCTGATTACAGTCAGCTGAAGCACTGTTGTTTGGAAGCGCCCCTTTCTTATGACCATCAGTTTCCCACTCATCACATGGTGCTGTAATTGCATTTCTACTGATGAAGGGAGCCATATATGAGGCTAGGCCCTTATCAAACATACATTGACCTGGCCTCTGATCCAGTGCTCCAAGATCCTGGTGATTCAGCTTAAACACATCGAATTTGCAAAATACTCCATTTTCAGCTGTGTGGGATTTTGATGCTGTTAGATCCGAGTCCAAGGGAAGCTCAGGAAATACCTCATCAATGCTTCTTGCCCTACTGTGCAACGGAGTGACCCTACATTCAAACCGCTTACTCTCAGGCTTGACACAGGTTGCTGAGTCAAATATTTCTTCCCTAACCCTTGCTGCATTTTTGTCTGTTGGGCATTCTCTGAAATACCCTCCACTGAATTCCACTGATGTATTTTGAACCACTGCTGCTACTCTTTGATCTCCTGTCCCATTTGTTTGATCTAGAATGGTCTTGAACCGATGGATCTCTGGTGGACAACTCTTTGTGCTTAACACCTTTCGATTGACAATGTCCATGATATCAACAATTGATTTTGTAATGCATCTTGGAGGAACAGTATAAGGGACAGATTGTTGCTGAAGAACTGACTGGACTGTTTCACATCCTTTTGGTACCACCACAGCTTTCTGACAGGCAGATCTGTTTCCATCCCTTCGAACACCAAACAGTTTATTGTAGCTAATCCTTGTCATCTCTGCTAGTTTATGAAACACATTTTCTTCCTGAGTTGCTGATGACAAACACTCAGGCACACACTGACCTTGTAGACCTCCATGGGACAAGTCCAATCTCACTGTGCTCTCTGTTGGGAACACCTGTTGTCTTGGTAAAATCTCTTCCTTGTCTGGTTTTGCAACAGTCTCCCAAATTGCCCTGACTGCCCCCATTCCACCATTTGAAGATGGTCTCCTGTCACATGGCATGTCAGTAGGACCAGTAATTTGCTTTTGTGCAGGAGCCTGTGACTCTGTTGGACCTTGTGGTTGGAGGTCCCTTGTGAGAACCTCTTCCTTTGTGGTTGATTGTGATGCAAATTCACTAGCTGCAAGCACAGGATTTGGCATAGTGGAAGCAAATGCCTCACAGTATCCACAGCCTCCATTCCTACTCACTGCAATGCCAGAAAGCATGTGTTTTTGTGAGATGGGAGGTATAGATGGAACTGGAACCTGAGGATCAACAGGTTCAGGTACCTTGTTGAAATCTGGACAGTCTGTTACCATGCTCTCTGGCTTCCCAAAGGAGCAAGGCAGCAATTGTCTTGCTTGGTGTTGCACGTTTACCTCATATGTTTTCTGATAGTCAGGATTGGCTGCACAACTGGAAGTTGTGCTGAGCCTCTCTGATACCCTGGCAGACCATGGATCTGAGTAGTTTATCACTTCAGATTTGAACTTTTGCATGGAAGCCTCATTGGTCTTGGATGTTGCCAATCCTCTAATTACCTTCAGGTAATTGCCACTTTTGATGTTTACTGCTTTATTTGAGCAAGCTTTGCCAGGAGGTGAGAGACATCGTGCCTGGATTCCTAGAGCGACGTCAAAACATCCCCTACATCCACAGTCATATCTGCAAGACTCAAGAAATGAAACAGAGCCATGATTATATTGTGATTCATCTATCCCAGCACTACTCAATTCACCATCTTCTGTTCCACTCCAAATTCTACTCATTGATTGGCCGCAGAGTGCTTTGCTGGAACTCAAATTGGAAAAGGTGGTGCTGCTATAACCACTGCTTCTCACTGTCCTTACAGTCTCACTAGCCACTAGATGTGAGACTCCTTCACCTCCAGAAGATGTGCCATTCCTATTGTGTGGATGAGGAACAGATGGAACACTTGCTGGTGGTTGCTGGGCATTTGAAGCTTGAGCACAAACACATGATTGCATGTCAGGCTCCAAGATTTTCACAGCAGCTTCCAGAAGACGAGCTGTGCCCTTGTTAGCCAATGGATTCTTTAGGGGCACTGACATTTGGCTATGTGAATTTGAAGAGAGCAAAGAAGGGTCTAGTGGGCAAGGGGGCAAAATGCAGTGTGGCACAATTGATTGCTTGTCATCCTTCCTTTCCAGCAGAGGCTGTTGTTGCACACTGTCCTGAGGCCTGGGACAATCATGTGGAGCTAGAGACTCCTCTTGACTAAACAACTGTGATTTCTGTCCTGCATCCTTCTCTGGATCTCTTCTCTCCAGCTGATCCACAATCTCCCTTCCAAACCCTGGCAACTTAGCTTTCAGTGCCTTTTTTGAGGTCCTCATGTCACACCTTAGCAACTCCTGAAGCACTGCAGGGGACTTTGATCTCACATCACTTTCTTCTAAGGGAGATATTCTGATATCAATAGAGTCAGTCTCCATCTCCATAATTCCCGTGTGAGACATTCCATGGGGAAGAGACTCCAAGTCTGTAGGTTGAGCCACCATCCCAGGCACTTTGTTGTTGGCAATAACCATAGATGAAGCAGTTCTCCCAGTCTGGGGCAATGGAAATCCTTCTCTGATTCCAGCTTCACAAGTCTGATCACAAATTCCAAATTCTTAGCAGATGACATACACATGGCCAGGATAGAATAGACATGATCAATGCACATTGATGAAGGTGCAAGAATGACCAGTATTGTATCCTCTCATAAAGCATTAGAACGAGTTGCCCTAAGGCACAAACAGCAACTCCACTCCAATCCAAAAGAGTGGAAGGATGAGCAACTTCACCAGGAGATGCAAAGCTGGTGCAGGGTGATCCTCCAGCTTGACACTTCTCCTGGAGATTTTTCTGCTTCCGTCTGTTCCCAGCATAGAATTAATATGAGAGAAACAGAGCAGAAAATTATGAAGGCGAAAGATAGAATTGGGTCTGCAGACTGCCATAACCTGTTGGTATTGCAGATTGCAAGTTTGACCAATTGGTACAGTATACAGCATGGGTACCAAGAAGTGCAGCTAGATGGGGCTTTCTGAATGAAAGAGGAAACTTCTTTGACATCATCAGGCAGGAGAATCCAATAGCATCGTCTGTACATGCCTAAAGCTTCAAATTTCCCAAGTGCTGCATCCCCAATCTACAGTGCTTTTTAGCTACACCTGCACGTCAAGATCAACACCACAAGTCCCTGAAGAAACCAGAGCAAATTTGCGCTCATCTGCAGCAACTTGTGAACCTTGATGAGACCTATAATCTGACAGGTAGATGCCTGTCCGTCCGGAAATGTAGTGGACTTGCATGACTTGCATCGATCAAAACGGATCCTGATGAAACTGCTCCAGGGCAGCGACCTTTTGAGGATGCTAGCGCGGCACAGTTCTGTTGTGACGCACACATGAATGACAGCATGCTGTAGCCATTACACTAGTAAACAACGTACAGGCTGATGAATCTTCTAGATGCCGTCAAGGCGAACTTCCAAAGAAAACCTTGTCGTAATCACTTGTCAAGCACGGGATCGTCATGATACCATGCCGACGATGATCAGTGCATGACAAAATGGTGTGCATTTGCTGCAAATGATATATACATACCTCTCGAGAGGCGGTGATTGGAAGGAGTTAAGGAGAAGCGCTTGCTTAAAGAATTCCGTTCGAACAGCTGCAAGAACGCATTCATACAACTGCCAACTTTCACCAACGGAGGAGCGTGCTGCATGGTGTGGAAATTAGCTACCGGAGTAGAAGAAGATGTAATGCCCTGATCGACATCTGTCATGATCTTCTTCTTCTTCTTCTTCTTCTTCCCGCTACTGGTGCCGCAACGTCACAACAACAGAATGCAACAGAATCAGTTTGTTCGCTTTTACGTCGAGATGCTGCTCGGTTTTCAAGCGCTTCAATAAGCAAAGAAATCCCGCAATGCCTGCAGTTGAGCTGCAAAAACTCCTCACGAAACTTGTAGACGCTGCTCATATCCAGCAACCAAGCCGAGCCAATTCCAACAACATCAAAAAGAAGAACGATCGAGATGAGAGATCGATCAGGAAGCAAAGCCACACATGGGGAGAAGGAACAGAAGAAGGGATGGGAGAAGGAAGATCAGATGTACTTTGGCTGGCTTTATATAGCCAAAAAGATAGAATAATTTTTTTAAAAAGAGATAAAATCATGTGGTTGTTGAGATTATCAATAGCCATAATTCTACCAAAATTTAACAAAAATTGCCAGATTTCTATACATGCTTCATGTAGAGTAGCCAGAAATATAGAAGAATGTTAGAAAATTTTACTTTCCTATTTAGATTGAAGCCAAATCTGATTAAATCTGCCTGTTGATCATCGCCACTTTGGCTATAATACAAAATTGACAAAAATAACACTTGACCGTCACTAATAAGTTCGCCAAGTTCCAGGGGGGGTTTTTTTTTCCCCCAATTTCATGAGGTCGGTGAACTGGCGATACTCCACAAGAGGACTTAGCCAAAATCTGGCTACAGGTCAGAAAAAAACAGTAGAATACTGGCAACTTGCAAAAGGACCTATATAGTCGTCTAAATATGGCGATATCAAAAGTTGTTTTTCCTAGAAAATCTGGCGAATTTGGGAGGATTATTTCCCCCAGGAAATCCGTTACAGAAAATCGCAGGCCCTCTATTTTTCTTCGGTCGCCAAGTGGCGAATTTCTTCTTTTTTTTTTTTTGGCGAAAACACTGGCGCCTACACGTCGAGAGAATGCAACAGTTAACTGCAGTGGGCATTTATGAAGCAACAGCGTTGGGTAGTCTAGCGCCGGCGTTTTGGAGGATCTTGGATACCACGCTAAACAATCAGGGACGACGCGTACCTAACGAGGCGTCGTTCCTCACTGACGGTAACTTTTACTCTAACTTCCCTAATTTTTATTTATTTTTCTCTTTTTTTCTTTTTTTCTTTTTTCCTTGGTTCCCAATGTGTTCCCAATATGTTCCCATCAGGTTCCCACTATGTTCCCAGGGTTGGGGAGGGTAGTAGCTATGGTGTATTAAATGGGTAGGTCATAATTTTGTTGTTTTTAGAACGTTCATTTAGTGGGTGGAGTCGGTGACGGTGAGCCAGGTTTTTTTTTTTCTTTTCTTTTCCCAATTTTGTAATGTAGCCCAAATGGCGATCCTCCATAAGATGATTTAACCATGTTTTGGCTATTAGAAAAATATGAAAAGTAACAAAACACTTAGCATTCCTTCTTTTATTTTGGGCTACCTACCTGCTGGATCTTAGTATAGAATCTGGCCCAAAAAAATTAGAATTTTGGCAACAAAAAAAAAGCACTTAACTTTTGCCACTTTGGAAAAAAAAAAGAAAAAAAAGAAGTCATCATTTGGTGAAATTTCTCCCCCCCCCCCCCCCCCCAAAAAAAAAAAAAGCTCAGAATTGTCAGACCAGTGACAAATCAATTATTTCTATTTTTCTTATGGTTTTCAATATTTCATCATTATTTATTTAAAATGTCAAGTTTAAGTTAATATACATTTCATGGAAATTAAAAAATACACATTTTAACTTTTAAAAAATACATATCCATATTGACGAATGGGGGAAAAGAGTGAGATAATTATAAATGAAAATATGTTTTAGGAAAAATGAGAAATATATTTTTTTAAAATAAATTATAAAAAGACATAGTTATGCTTGAAAATGACATAGTTATTTGTGACATTGTCTTTGGAATCGTCCATGGACGACCATATGAAGGATTTCAAAAATAATAATAAATATCCTTTATATACTAATTTTGATTACTTGTCACTGGAAATGAAAAGCTTTTCAAATTGGAATTCTTTCACCTCTTTATTTTATATGTATAATTAGTATGTCACACCATTATCTTATCATGGATTTCATACACATATAAATTATGTTGAAACTTTTTAAGATTAAAATTTTAATTATTTTCATAATTGTATACTATAAAATTTTGCATTCATACAACAATTTTTATTTTTTTCAAGTGAAAGTGTTTCCACATGTCATAAATATTCACTTATATACTAACCAAAAAATAATTAAATAAGAAAATTTTTAAGTTTACACATCACATGTGATTCTTAATAGGATTCAACATGCATATTAATGTGGAAAAGATTTTTTCACATCAATTATCATGTGCGAATCAATGCACATCAATGTGGCAAAACCTTTTCACATGATTTTCCATATGAATTATTATATATGAGTCAATACACATTAATTAAAACTATGATCAAACCATAATTTAATTGTAAAATCCAATCACCAAATAAATTACCAAACTTAACCTTTACAAGGAAAGGAGTTATTGCAATTGACATTCCACACTAATCAATTCCTTCCTTTAGCAATTGAGATATTAGGTTACTTACACAAAAATGCCAATGTGTTTTTACATGATCATGCCAATGTCAGTTGGAGCTTAAAAGGGACAGAAGGTCCTCATCTTCCTACCTTGGTCACTTTTTTTCATCAAATTTTTTTAATTAGATTACAAAGCATGCAAACGTTTTTCATTTTAAGTAAAGGTTTCTTGCGTTGCATAAGGTTGGGGAAGTAAATTTCACTTACATTGAATCGACAATGATAACATCAACTAAGGTGCGAATATCATCTTTAGTAAACACAATGTCAACTTGTCAACTAAAGGAGTTGAATGTGGTTAAAGGAAGCACATATAATTGTTCTCATTCCACATGAAAATTATCATCTTGGGCAATGGCAACAAAGATGTTGTGAATTGCATCATGGGTTTTAATGCATTCGTTGCCATGAACACAATGCAAAGGTTCACCTAACAAGTTGAAGATTCTTAAATTAAATTTGTCAAACATGAGGAATCAAACCTTAAAGCATGTCCCTTAATGTTAGAAATCAACCTTTAGTGTTCAGTATGTGACTCTGCACATTAAAATTGAATGAAGAAAAGTCAAATCATGCTGGTTTGGCCCTCCAAAATGGTTTTTGCCCAATATACATGTTTTCACCTTCAAGAGAAGAGCTTAATAAAAAATGATCCCATTGCTGCTCCCTGTTTCCAATTGGCCAATCACAATGATTGGTCTAGGTGGTTTGCTATTAGTAGTCCCCCAGCTATTTGCAGTCCCACTTTCAAAAACTAAACTTGAACATGAGATATATTTTTGCAGGGTCACATATTGAGTACTGCTGGGGATGCTGCTAGGTGGACACTTGGCAATAGGTTTTGCCTGGAAACCAATGACTATATTGGAACTAATCAAGAGACTTAAGGGTGTTCTCATGAAAATCCCAGACAGTTTAGTTTTTAGCTTGAGTTCTATTGGAGGATTTATTATCTAAAGGATCTTAAATAATCTCAATAGAGGAGATCCACCCACACCCAATTTGTCAGGCTCTACCAATGTCTACCACATCCAAAATGGTATGCAAGTTATCCCACCAACAAACATGAGGGCTACATGAACACAATCCTGCACCCACTTCATCACCTTGAGTATTCCACAACTCAGCAGAGCTGAAGATTCTGGCATTTCAACCTTAATGGATGCCACGATCTGACAGATAACAGGATCACAGATTAGCTGTAGTACTACTACTACTACGCCTGTCACAAAATGGAAGAATCATTCATTCAGTTTATCCTTCATTCCATGCTCTTGTGACTTGGAAAAAGAGACTCCTATCCTACCATCCGTGTGAAACTCTACTTGGGTCAAGTTTCAAGGAGCTCAGCTTAAGGGAATCCTTCCTTCATTTGGGCATGGTCTAAGCACATTCTCAAAAACCATGACAAATCATCATCACATGTGTGCACCCACATGGCACTTCTTAGGCTATGATAACAGGCTGCACTTATACCTTCTTGAAACTAGCAGTAAGGCGTTTGTTCTGCCATGATTGGCAAGAAACAAAAGCATTTCCACACTTCAGCTTGAAACTGGTACAACATGCAACAGTTCAGAAGACCACAAATACAAAGCAGCAAGCACAGTTTCAACCAAAATGCTCCTGTTTCTATTCCCAAATATAATGGAGGGAAGCATCAAATGACTGACATTGTCAGGTTCTTCGGCGAGCCCGTCTCCGACAAGAAAAACAAATTGCACGATCACTTGGTTGGTGCAAGTTAGGAAGTCTAGCATAATGCTCCTGGATAGCTCTGTTGCCAATGTTGTGCTCACTGTTCAGCCCCTCTCGTAAAAGAGCATTTTGTTGCTCAAGCTCCTCAATTTTCTCCTGATGCCTCAAAAGCTTTACACAAAAAGGCCCATAAAACACAACAGAAGACTTTGGCATTGTGTGTCAAAGAAATATATAAAAACTTGAAAAGTCAAGAAGAACCCAGTGTACCCTTTCTTGGAACTGAAATAGAGTCCCAGACAGGGATGCAAACAAAAGCAGTCAAGATGGTGCACATCATGATGATCCAGATCACAGTACATGTATATGTGCAAGGAAAAAGCTAGCAGTTAAAAAAGTGGTAACAAGAAGTGCTTACAGTGCGAAGGATCTCATTTTGAGTCTGCAATCTCTCCACCTGAATAAGAATTGCATATGCCAAGCCTAAGCATCCAACAACAGCTTCACTGGAATAGGAGTCCAGCCCAGAGAAGGTGCCACACAAAGCCCTGTCTAACCAGCTAGCTAACATCAGAACTTTAACAAAGGCAAGGTCCGATATGACAACCTCAGAATCAGAGTGCTTGATGGATGGCAAAATGCGACCTTGCTCTGAATTTGGTGATACAACAGTCCCAGGTTGGGCTGATCCAGTTCGAATTCCAGGAAGTGCTTCCACCTGGTTGCCACCACCATCCACTCTTGACAGCAATTTATTTTTCAACACAGAAACAGCTTCCTGTCCCAACCCATCAATCAGGAAAGCGGTGCATGACAAATCACATGGGAAAACATGTCCAAGTGGAACTAGTAGTGAAGGAGTATAGTTTTTTCCCAAGCAGTTACACCTTTACAAACAACAAGGTTAAGATATCAGTCGTGCTGTATCAAAAGCAAGAAATGTATTTGCTGCAGAACAATGCTGGCTAACACCCACCTACAGGTGTGCAATTGGTTCCATATATTAGATCTAAGTTACAATCAAGGAAAGAAAATTCTACACCTATTTCATGTCTGATGGAATGCTCTATGTATAAACTAGAAACAGTCATTGCCATCACAATGGAACAACCACAAAAAACACACCTGAAACAAGTGCATTGCCTGTTGTGCCACCCCTGGTTTCAGCGCAATGCCTGCCAAACCCTCAACTCCATATCATCATCATCATCATCATCACCTCCTGCTCTTTCTCTGCAGCCACTGTTAAACTCTGCCCCTATTCCACAATACACTACTGGGTGTCTGGATCCTGAAATTCCACAACAATATTTGGTGGATTCCAGTTCATTCAGCATGACTCAGTTGAGAGCATCTTGAAGACTGATCACTTGTAATTTGTGCCTCAGAAGAATCTTGGGTACACAATTGATTCTTTGTTTGTGTACCCAAGATGTCACAAAGCTTTCAGGTACAAGCTTAGTGTACAAATTGATGCATTTCAGCATACAGGGACTGAGCATTAATGAAGCTGAAAGACAGAATGATTGCAAAATTGTTGTCAACAAGCAAGGGAGTGAGCAAGTGAGGCAAGCAAGCATGGAGGAGAAAACTGACCAACACCAAAGCCATGGCCTATCCCAACTCCGCACCCAATTCCAGCTTGCAAATTCTTGATGCCCACTCTCCTTATCTGACACACTTGATCAGCAGGAGCCGCAGCATGTGAAGACCTGCAATTGTAAGAGGTGGGAAACCGCTGTGGGGCTCCTGTGGGGTTGCACTAAGAGGGCTTCCCAGCAAGGGTTTAGGGTTTAAGGTTTGCTGCTGCATCAATTCATTCATGGCGGCAACAATGTGCGCTTTGATTTCAGCAAGAAAAACGACACTGGGGTGTTATGAGGCTCGCAACAACGTACCAGACTCTGCACGTGATGGCTGCCACCAATGCGCCTTGTGGCACCTTGTGCTGCGCTCATGACTCCACTAATCCCTGGTATGTCTGCAGTGCCACGCTCCCTCCTGAACAATGATTCCTCACACCTAGGTACATGGAAAAATCCTTAAGCTACCTGAGATTGTAAAGAACACGAAAACAAAGAGACATCCGTACCCAAAGGGATCGGAACCCCGACACCAATGCCCAAGCCACAGCCAGCGCCAAAACCGCTCATCACCTGCCCCACTCGCAACACGAAAGGGTTGCGCAACCCAACGTCCCCCATCGTTCGTTCCTTCCTGGCCTCACCTCACCTCACCTGCGCCAGGATCTTATGCACAATCTTTTTTGTCTCTCTTGGGTATTCCAGGATCTTATAGCTCTCTGCATCTGTCTGTCTCGCACGCCGGGAAAACAGGGGACGACGAATGAAGGAGCTCGACACGAGGAGGGACAGGGATCTGATGCACATGACCTAAGGAGCTCGACAAAAGGAAGGACAGGGATCTGATGCTCATGACCCAATTCCAAGCTTTACAGAACGACCCAACAATTGTCTTTGGTTGTTGTCATTATCTTCATCAAGAGTTTCTTCTTCTGTGCTTCAATTCTTCGCACTTCTGTATCCCCAAAAAGAAATTTTTGTTCCAGGGATTTTATCTACCAACCCTAGTAGCAGCTTCCTTGTGAAATGAAGATCATCGATACAGAGGTGACCAAGCAAGGAAGAGGGGTTTGCATCAGACTTGCGAGAAGAAACTAACCTTAGTAGCATCGGACACAAGGATGGAGCAATGGATATCTGGTTGTTGGAAGCAATGGTGAATTTCAACGCAGCAACAGAGCAGAACTCTGTAAGGCTTTTGATTTCCGAAATTCTATTTTTCATTTCTTTCTGCTGTAGTTATTCATGTTGAATCCATACAGCGACTACATGGCCTGTCTGCATCCTCTCCATCCTTGTTCAGTTCCCTTGCATCCTCCTCCCTTCCTTGCATCTATCTCTTGAGGAACCTTTTAGTTAGGCAGACTGTAAGCTGAAGGAATGGGTGGTTGTTCCTGCAAAGCTTGAATAGGGTTTGAGCTAACCAGAATC
Source organism: Sphagnum contortum (assembly GCA_963920785.1). Taxonomy (NCBI): domain Eukaryota; kingdom Viridiplantae; phylum Streptophyta; class Sphagnopsida; order Sphagnales; family Sphagnaceae; genus Sphagnum; species Sphagnum contortum. The sequence continues at coordinate 21,823,196 of OY987276.1, read as the reverse complement.
AAAAATTCTACAATGCTCAGAGTTGGGCTGAGTCTCAAGTCTCAACCCCACCTGCCCCCCCCCAAAATCAAAGGATGTGATCTATTCCACATCTTGGAAGAATGGGGAGGGTTGATTGCCTTAGTCAAAGGAAAACATCATATCATGTGAATTCGTGGTCTGGTCCAAGGATTGGCATGACCATTGCCAACTTGAAGGTTTGAATACCAACACTTGCATTTCACTCAACTGACATTACCAATTGGTTTCAAGGAAGAAAGTGATGAAGAATTGATCACATACCAGGTGACTGACACACATCAAAAAAGGTGGTACTCAGTTGATGATGCATGTTGAGTTGCACTCAACAGATGCCCACTTGCTCTGATCCAGTTGTGAATCATGAACTCAGAGATATTCAGCGCTGGGTCTGGATAATGTGGTTGCATCCTCAGCAACATGCAAATTTCTCAAATCATTCATTCTTGTCATCAGGTGAGTTGTTGCTAAGTTAGCACCTTGTGAAGAGAGCTCTGTGAAGCTCATCACCTCATGAGCTTCTGTGATGGCTTAGATGAGCTCTCTTCAAGAAAGCAAGTCATTAAGAGGTTGGCCACCTTAGCATGTGGATCCATCCCCCCAAGCTTGCTCTGCAGTCAGTTGCCAAACCGGAAACACAGAATCGGCATTAGACAACACAAGATCTGTTCTCCTAACTCATCAGGAATGGCAAATCCTGGCTGGCTACCTGGTCAGAAGGGCCTGTAACATGTCTCCTGGCATTCTCCATTTTATTGATATTTCTCCTCTAGACTACTTGCCCATCTTGGAATATAAACCGCTCAGAGCTTCCTGTTTGCAAACTGGAAACAAAATTAGAGAAAATCAGAAAGAGAATCACTATACAGTTTTTCACTATTTGGTTGGGCAGAATTCAGATCCTAAATTGTGTGATGAGACAGAGAGGTTGTGGAGATAACTTTTGTACTGATCTTCACTTGGGCAAAAAGGGATAGCTAGATCCATAACATTTGCATAACATTCTTAGATAGCAAGAATTTGTCTGCCTCCCAGATTCCATCAGCCAATCAGCTCCAATAGTAGTAGTTATCAAGGCTGCATGTTTGATGAAGAAGAAATTGCTAAAAAGCTCTGCAACATGTCACCACATAATTTTGACATTCTTTTCATTAGATTACTTCCTTGATGTATCTTAGATCAAACTGTTGTGAATCCAACTATAAGATTGGTTTGCTTGAGGCACATCATACATACCATTCTGCATGGAAAACACATGAGAGGGATAAATTCACAGTGAAAACTTGCAGAGCAAAGAGATGTTTTGCCATGTATCAATTGACTCGGTATTTGTGCAACATGTGTAGATAGTCTTAATATTGTTCACACATAAACCATCACTTATAGCAATCCCTAGAAGTTTGACATGATGACTCACACTACAATATTTGGCTCTTTTGTTCAACTTGTGCACATTCTTGTACAATTGCAACTACTTTCTTTCTCATGTGATCTTTGATTTTCAAGAAGAATATTTTTTTGTTGAGGATGAAGTTATAAACTCACACACATTTTCAAGATCTAAAGAATGTTCTAGTCCGCCATTAATGTCCACTTTCATGTGTGTGTATGTTGTTACAAACTCAAGACTTGGGGGACCAAGTGAAGGTAAGATCAACCACATGGCATCCCCAATTTGTGATGACTTAATTTGATAACCAAAGTTAGATGAAAAGCTTCTTTGTAATTAAATTGCTTATATTGCACAATTGTGTGAAACATTGAAAGTTATATTGTATTAGATTGTCAATGTACTATATACCCTTAGGAATCATAGTTGTTTAAGCAATTTGTAAGCTTGTGCATGCAATTGAATACCTATGCAATGAACTTTTCGTGGCAGACAAGTTTTCAATTTGCATGGTCCTTTGTGAATGTGTTGTTACCATGAATATAATATGTACGCAACAAATACCTTGGCCACAAGATATTGAGCTTGTGAGGGTTATGGAAGGATTCTAACAATAATTGAATGGATTACCATTAGTTCTTGGTGTCATTGATTAGTGTTAAATCTTTGTTTCAAAGCCAAAACTCCATGTCATTGACTATTGCTACTACAAGACCAAAAGCTATTCAATGGGCATCTAGGTTTAGGGTTTAGATTGTCATGATTCAATAACAATTGCATGGGCTAAGGAACTCTATAAGTAATACTGAATTACTTTGTATGTTTTGCATCTTCTAAAAGGCAATGTATGAGTTTCTTTTCTAATCTCAATATGGAAATCGTGAACACATTTAACCATTTTTGCTCATAGACAAGGTCAATATTGAGAGCATAACTCAAGGTTCAACACATGCACTTATTTCATTAAAACCTCAACAAATCCCATCTAAAAATTTCCTCATCATTAGACCATTTGAAAGCCCTCTAAAAATCTATACAACCCAAAAAAACTAGGGAAAGTTTTAAACCATGTGGTTCACACTTATTTGAAATTCCCAAAAAGTGTCAAGAGTTTAGAGAGATTAATTTTGGACTCCAAGTCACGACATAAGGTATGCTAAAAACCAACTACCTAAACCAACTTAAGTGTAAACCAACCTAATAAAGTCGATTGTTTTTTACCTACTCTCTTGTTGGAGTTTCATTTATGCATAGAGGGACAAATATGTTGCAATTTAATTTGAAACATATTGATTTTGTGAACATGATTTGATGTTTTTTTAAATCATCAATCAATGTAAATATATAGACCAAACCAATTATTGTTTATTCCCCCCTCACTAGATAATCATTCATCATTTACTAGCCTAAATAGTTATAAATTTAAATGTGTCCTTCATTAGTTCCAAGAGAGATGAATAATTGTTATAAACATCATTTTATGGTGTAGAACAAGGATGTCAATGTATGAATGTTTTCATTGTCCACAAGGGCTCAACTTGAACTCATATTCCATTCCCTTTTTTTTTTTTACTATTAATGATATTTCCCAACTATTTATTGCGGGGCTAAATAGTCAATGATTAACAATTAAAATGTTGTATTAGAAATGTTATATTTATGAATGAAAATTCGGATATTGATCACACTTCCATGCATATGGGGCATGCATTTGGGGGGAGTTGTTGCATAATGGATGAATATTTGGAAAAGTGAATTTCACTTCCTTTTAGAAAGTGTTTTGAGAAGTTGCACAATAGATGAAAATCTTAGGAAGTTAGTTGAGCTTCCCAAAGGAAAATGGATGGTGCATGAACTTTAGGAAGCCATGAAGTTGCCTCAAGGCTAAGATGAGGCGAACAAGGGATATAGAAAGATGGCCCAAAGTATTGTAGGGATATCGAATGATAAATGAACTCAGGGAAGGCATTCCATCTTCAAATGGAAGTGGATGAGATAGTAAGTACATCCTATTGTCCAATTTTTGATGTTTAATGTTCCAAATTTGGTCTATTGTCCAACTTTCTCAACTAGCTCCAATTTCATCCCTTATTGAACTTTGTAAAAGTTTGACAATGGTTTTCACAAATTGGCATTTTGAAGGAGAAAATAGAAAAGTAATAAATATACATACATTTTTCCATCAAACACATGGCATTTATTTCATTGAAAAAGCATTAATTTTTTTGTCAGGCATACTTTTAAAACTTTATCATGAAATTGGGTACATTGAAATGAATTTGTGGAAGGCTTTTTTGTTGTTGGGCACTTGTCCTATAGGCTATGTAACACCATTGTTACATCCTAGTGCCACATCCCTTGCACCTACTTTAATGCTTCCCTAAGAGGACCTAGTTTCTAGGAAAGAAAATTTCTCAAAGTTGCTAGCTAATTGATTCACTCAGCATAGAATTCCATATATAATTGACAATTCAGTTGTTGTTGAACCTTTGTAGTTTTCCAAAAATAATAATTTTAAAATATAAATAAATAAATAAATAAATAAAAATATTTTTTAATTTATTTATTGGGTCTTACAGTTCCAATCTGAATATTTCAAACAATTGGGAGTCAAAATAGGTAAGTATAAAAGGTTTCCTTTATTTTTTGAATTGTGATAAACCAATGGAAATGACTTTGCCATGTACTTCAAAAGTGTAAAGCTTCAATTCTTGGGTTAAATCTTGTAAGGTGAGGTTTGAATTTTTTATTTTTTTTCCAACATGCCATGCTTTTCAGGTTCAGCCATAATTAGATTATTTAATAAAATTTATGAAATTAAAAAAATAATTATTTGTTTGAAATGTCAAATTCTAAGGAAATTAGAAGGGGTGTTTTTTTTTTTTTTTTTTTTTTTTTTTTTTTTTTTTTTTTTTTTTTTTTTTTTTTTTTTTTTTTTTTTTTTGGTGGCAACCCAGGAGCTTGTTGCTTTAGGCCAATTTGCCATTGCAAAGCAAGTATCCAAGAATCGACGAGATTTCTTTCTATCCCATAATTTGGTGAAGCATTATGTATCCACAATTTTGCAAAAGGAAGTAATAAGAAATGTTGCAAAAGGTCTCAATATGTTAGAGGTTGAGAGTCAAGAGAACCAACCCAAAAAAACTACCTATATTTATTTCTGAAAATTCACTTTGGGGGGGGGGGGGGGGGGGGTGGGTCCTTAATTTCACCCCCAAACCCCTCTTTCAGTGGTATCTGCAAAGTAATGAAATTTGATTAAATCTGGGTATGAAATGCTGAAACTCAGCATTTAATGCACAAGGTTCGAGAGTTATTATTGTCATATATATGTTTTCAGGTTCGGCACAGTAGTGCTGAATAAGTAATATAAGTATAAAAGGTTCTGCGAGAAGGGCGTTGGTATGAAACCCGGCTGCCTTGTAGTGAATATTCAAGTTTTTCGACATAAAAAAGATTTGTGTCTTTTTTAAAATTTTCGAAAAAAAACTAAAAATAATAATAGAATTAGTACCCAAGCTGAAAAGGTACTACCCTACCGTACAGTAGCTGTACCGGTAGGAGCAGTGAGAATATATGTAGCAGCAGTGGAGGTGCTCAGGAAAAATGAAAGACAGGATGAGACTCAGGTTACCTACCCACCAAAATTGATGGTTTTCTCAGTTTAACCCAATGTTGCATGCTAATGTACTTTTTTTTGCATGTTTTTTTTAAAATTTCACCCCCCTTTTTTTTATGACTTATGCAAACGTGGTCAGATAGTTCCAAGCCAGAGGAACTTAGTGTTGTCATTGGAAGGACAAAAACTTACTTTAGTACCTTGGGCAGCTTCAACACTAATTATTAGTATTTGCAGAAAAAAGGAGTATATATTAAGGGTAATTTATTTATTTTCAAAATAAAAAAATTGCAAAATTGCAAAATTCATTAATTAATTAATTGACACGCATGTGTTGAAGCTGCACCTGTAGTACTAGAGTATTATAGGGTTATGTATGTATGCATAATAATTTTGCTTGAATCTTAGTGAGGACAAAAAAACCTATGATGCCTCCCAGTTTGAGTGAGTGAATTGGAGGACAAATGGGACCCAAGGAACTCTATGCTATTAAAAAAAAACCTTAGCATTCCATATGCTTGTTTGTTGTGAACTTTGCAGAGGGGAGAGAGAGAAGGGGGAGGCCCAACTTCCAAGAGAGAACAAAAGTGTAGAAGTTGTCTCATGTGGCTCTTTTTTTTGGAACTTTTGTGCAAGAAAAGTGTTGGAAACTTGGATGGGGGAGATTGATTACCTACATGATGTCATGTCAAGAGGCAAATCAAAATAATTAGCAACAATAGCTGGCCTGACTTCTCAGGCTAGGATCCTCTTCTTTCCTATGCCATACATACATTGGCTTTTCAGGTACCCATGGATTGACCTAGTTGACTAGAGTGTACTATTTGACTGGCATTTCATTGTTGAAGAAGGAGAGAGATATACACCCCTATGGAACCATGTAAGCATAGTTTTTTGGCCTCCTTACCCCCCCCTCTATGGAACCCATGTAGTTTTCCATTTGGTCCCACAATTTGAGGACCCTTCCATGGTTTTGGCCTCCTTTCTCAACTAATTTCTCCTTTTAAAAAAATTAATTTGGTTGAATTTTTACAATGACAAAAATTACTCAAAAATTCAATATGTCTTGCATCTTAGGTCTCAAAATGATGAAAATCAACTCCATTAAACCTTTACCCATTTGAGGGTTTAGTGACAACTAGCCACGCCCTAACTTAGTTTCATATGTTAGTTTTGATTTTATTGGATTTTCAATGACCATATTGTTCAATATTCAAAAACTCTTGCATTGTATGCCTAAACCTTTGAAAACCCCCCTCAAAGCACCTTTTTACTCATTGAGGACTTTTCAATGGTACCAAATGTGCAACAAAGGGGCTCCGTGATGGGAGATCTCAACACAACAAACAAAACAAAATACTTCACTTCAATTGATAGATTACTCTAAAATTTGAACTATGAGTTTTTTTTTTTTTTTTTTTTTTGGGTAGGTCATTTTTTAGAGCTTCCCAAACTTCTTTTTTTGTTATAAGTATTTCTGGTTTTAACTTGCCATGAGGGCCAAAGTTGTTGCCCATATATGCCTAAAAATTAAGGAAATTACAAGGGAGGGAAATTACAAAAATTGGTGGAAACATAGGAGCCAATCCACCATTGCAAAATATGCATTCAATAATTGACAACATTTTTTTTATGTTGTAATTTGCTGGAATATTATGTCTCCTCATATAACAAATGTTATAAAAGGTTTCATTATGTTACGGGTTCGTAGTCAAGAGAGCCTACCAAAGAAGCTACCTATATTTATTGCCAAAAATGAGTTTTGAAAAAATAAAATAATTTATTTGACACCCAATTCCTGAACTTGAAAATGTGCTACAATATTCAAGTTATTTTTAAAATACCCTTGGCTTTGGGGTTTTTTTTTTTCATTCTCAAACCTTTTTTTCATTTCTAAATCTTGGTTATTCACAAAGTGAACAAATTCATTGAAACTAGGTTTCAAATGGGGTTTTAAATGTTGAATCTTTAAAAAAAAATTACACAATATTCAAAATATTTGTTGAGTAGTTATTAGCAACAATGAAAAACAATTTAAAACTTTTAAGTTGAAACTTGTTTTAATACCAACATTGGAGGAAAATATGAATTTAAGCCTTGTTTCATGTTAATGTGTGTTTTTTAATGTCAAGTTTTGATCTTACCTCACTCCTTTATGGCAAAACTATGGCTCTTGGCACTAAGCATCCTTTCTTTTTGTGTATAATTTTTAAAATTTTCAATTTGTTTCAACAAATAGGAGGGCATATTAGAAATGGTCTAGTAGCCAATTCATGAATTAGGTCTTTGTCCATAGTCTAATGGATAGAGTCTTGACCATTTTGGTTAGCTTAGTCAATTGCTTAGTTCATTGTTCATGCATCATACCTAAGTAGACTCATTAGGTGACCAATAGATACATCAATACCGTGGTAATAAAAACTAAAAATGAGTGGTGCACTTGTACATTTGGTTGAACTTGGGTGTAAAATACAAATACGAGCATGCGTATTGAAGAACATAACAATTAGGTATGACCACATTTGTAGGTATACCAAAGTGATATTCATATTGGGGTGGGTATGAACTTAGGGTTTGCGACATTGATACTAGAACAATGTGATCTTATCTTTAACAATTGTGGTATTGTAATCAATGCCATTACCTTAGTCAAGCTTGTAGGTGGCAATGGACCTAAGGTAGGAGCATGACAAGGGCATTAGGCTTAGGGTTTAGGGTTTAGTGCCCCCATGCTGAATTTTTTTTCCTATTGTGGTTGTCTAAGATTGTGGCAACCTTCTTGGGCTTTCAAATTTGTTTTTCCTTTGAATATCATTCGAGGCATGTGTAGAAGGCAAATGGTTAATCATGTGTGCATGACACGACATTGTATGAATCAAGTTCAAACACCATACATGATACCATATCATTCCTTCTATATTTTTGGTTACCTACTTGAACCTCATACAGAAATGTGGCAAAAAAATTCCTAAATTCCGGTATAATTAATGGCTATTGAAATTTTCAAAAAGCACTTGATTTTAGCACTCTTGATTTTTTAACATAGAATTTTGGCGCTATATATAGCCAGCCAAGAAAAAGAAGAAAGGCTAATTCTGGCCTTCACAAAAAGTGAATTTCAATCATGGAAAGTCAAGGAGAAAGTCCATATTCATCCTTCAAAACGCCTTCCCATGGATGAGAAAAGAAACCCATTGCTATAAGGGCAACTTTAAGTGAATAGACTAGAGCCAGCTCTTCTTTGGATGCTCTTGAGCTTTAGGGTTTAAGGTTTAGGGTAAGCTTACATGGGCAATGAAGAAGTTAGAATTTTGGAGCTGTAGTTGGCCTTGTGGTGAACTAAGTTTCATGCCTTAAAGACAGGATGAAACTTAGTTCACCACAAAAATTAATGGCCCAGGTCTTAATGTAGATTCTGAAAACAAGGCCAACTACAGCTCCAAAGTTCTAACTTCTTCATTGGCCATGTAAGCTTACCCTAAACCCTAAATCCTAAACCTCAAGAGCATCCAAAGAAGAGCTGGCTCTAGTCTTACTCATCTAAAGCTCCAGTCTCAAACATTCTGGGTATGTCAGATTTTCCAACAGTCTAGGCTAGTGCATTTTGCACACCCAACTCAATATAAATGATAATTTCTGGAATTTTGACCTCATATGATGCCAAATTAAAAATTATTTTGACAATGATGATTGATCTTTGCATTTAATATCCATTAAAAATCTCAATAGAAGAGTAACACATAGTACTAGGTGATATCATAGCCTCATCACAACTCTTGGTTGCAAGCACTAGGGAATCCACATTATCCAACAACTTAAGTGGGTCATAGTAAAACATTAAGCATAGGTAAGTAAGTGATTAATAAATTATCTAGAAGTAACTAAGTAATAAAAATAAATACAATAACAAACCCCAAATACAACCTACACAATTGTCTCTCATGTTCTTAAAATTTTGGCCATTGATGGGTATATATAATTTCTTTAACTTTCGACAGTTTGAGCAATTAATTTCAAGGAATTTTGGTATTTAAAATACGTTCTCCAGTAGTTTAGAAGTAGAGGGTGCAGCCTGGCTAAGGTGGGAAGTGGATCACACTTGATCCAATACAGTTATCTCTCTCTAAAGTAATGAAAAGACAACACGTGAACCCTGAGTTTGATCCTAAACGGAGTGAGATTTTCAAAAAATGCCTGCCAAAAGAAAAAAAGTACATTATCGTTCAGCAGTGGTGAAACTCAGAAAACCATCAATTTTTGTGGTGAACTAAGTGTCATCCTGTCTTTTTCCTTTTTCCTGAGCGCCTCGACTGCTGCTATGTAAAATTTCCACTGCTCTCGCCCGTACAGTACAACTATTATGAACTACTCACCAACCTTGTGCATTGAATGCTGAGTTTCAGCAATTTCATACCCAGATTTAATCAAATTTCCTTACTTTGCAAATACCACGAAAAGAGGGGTCTGGGGGTGAAGGGAGGCTCAAAGACGGCTGGAGTGAATTAGCACCCACCAATGCACCAGTTGAGGATGAACCCGTTCAGCCCGTTTTGCGGATGAACATCTCCCTGCCCGATGTGATTTTTTTTTCACCTCTTCTCTGCCCCTCCTACCGCCCCCCTCCTACCTCCCCCCTCCTACCCTAAACCTACCTCCCCCTCCTACCTACCACCTACGAACCCCACCCCCCCTCATTCCATCACCAGAGCTCGACTTGTGGAGTGGAAGCTCGAGCTGTGGAGCTGTTGCTGTGGAGCTGGAGCAGAAGCTCGAGCGCCCACGAGACTCACACCCCCACAATCAGGTAAGATGTTTACTTTTTTTTGTTTTTTTTTTTGTGTTTCTTTTGTTTGAACAGGCAAGCAAGCTCCGGAAGCTTCTTGATGCAACGCAGCAAGCTCTGAGCTCCGGAGAGCTCCGGAGCTTGCTGCTCGGCCAGCAAGCTCCGAGCTCTAGAGCTCCGAGCTCCGAGAGAGCTCTGATCTCTAAGAGAGCTCCAGAGCTCTGAGAGAGCTCCAGAGCTTGCTGCTCGGCCAGCAAGCTCCGGAGCTTATTGCTCAGCCAACAAGCTGAGCTTGCTGCTCGGCCAGCAAGCTCCGAGCTCCGAGAGAGCTCCGAGAGAACTCCGATCTCTGAAAGAGCTCCAGAGCTTGCTGCTCGGCCAGCAAGCTCTGAGCTCCGGAGAGCTCCGGAGCTTGCTGCTCGGCCAGCAAGCTCCAAGCTCCAGAGCTCCGAGAGAGTTCCGAGAGAGCTCCAGAGCTTGCTGCTCGGTCAGCAAGCTCCGGAGCTTGTTGCTCAGCCAGCAAGCTCCGAGCTCCGAGAGAGCTCCGAGAGAACTCCGATCTCTGAAAGAGCTCCAGAGCTCCGAGAGAGCTCCAGAACTTGGTGCTCGGCCGGCAAGCTCCGGAGCTTGTTGCTCGGCCAGCAGGCTGAGCTTGCTACTCGGGCAGCAAGCTTTGAGCTCCGGAGAGCTCCGGAGCTTGCTGCTCGGCCAGCAAGCTCCGAGCTCCAGAGCTCCGAGCTCCGAGAGAGCTCCGATCTCTGAGAGAGCTCCAAAGCTTCCTGCTCGGCCAGCAAGCTCCGGAGCTTATTGCTCGGCCAGCAAGCTTCGAGCTCCAGAGAGCTCCTGAGCTTGCTGCTCGGCCAGCAAGCTCCGAGCTCCGGAGTTCCAGAGCTCCGAGCTCCGAGAGAGCTCCGAGAGAGTTCCGAGAGAGCTCCGAGCTTCGAGAGAGCTCCAAAGAGCTCCGGAGCCTGCTGTTCGGCCGGCAAGCTTCGAGCTTCTCCGGAGCTCCGGAGGTTGCCTGGAGGTTGCTTTTGCTACAACGCAGCAAGCCCTGGAGTTCTGGAGAAGCTCCGAAAGCTCCTTGCTGCAACGCTACAAGCTCCGAAGCTTCTCCGGAGCTTGCTTTTACTGCAATGCAGAAAGGTCCGGAGTTCCGGAAAAGCTCCTTGCTGTAACGCAGCAAGCCCCGGAGCTCCGAAGAAGCTCCGAAAGGTCCTTACTGCAACGCAGCAAGCTCCGGAGCTTTTCCGGTGCTTGCTTTTGTTGCAACGCAGAAAGCTCCGGAGAAGCTTTGGAAGCTCCTTGCTGCAACGTAGCAAGCTCCGGAGCATCGGAGAATCTCCGAAAGCTCCTTGCTGGAATGTTGGGGTTTCATTGCAATACCTACATCCGTATTTACCTTTACAAACTGGAATTTTGGGGCATGATTGCAATACCTGCACTTGTACTTACTTTTTACCAACTGGGATTTTGGGGCATGATTGCAATACCTGCACTTGTACTTACTTTTTACCAACTGGGATTTTGGGGCATGATTGCAATACCTGCACTTGTACTTACTTTTACCAACTGGGATTTTGGGGCCTACTTACAATACTTGCATCCAACATTAATATTATCATTATCCTTGTGTTTTTGCATTTCACACTTTTTGTGCTTATTACTTGGAAACAATAATAACCTTTGTGCCATATTAGACGTCATGTGTGTGTTCAATACATGATGTTCAAAGAATTTGGGGTATGATTTCCTCCATACAAAATATTAAACTTTAGGAACTATGGAACATATGGAAACAAAGGGAATTCAAATTATGGTATAGATATAAACAAATGAAAAGATCAAAAACCAATACAATGAGCAAAATTTAGAGTATAAACCTTAGGTTCTGAAATATATGAACCAAAAGCTTATACACTAAACAATAAAGCATAACCCTCAAAATGCAAATGATATTTTGCCATATGCCTTATTACAACCCTAATTATACAAACCTTAACAAAAAAAAGTCTTGGTGATATATGTCCTAAACCCAAAAAACTATACAAACTATATAATGCAAAATACGTTAATCTTTAAAAACAATCAAATAATTTTCATACAAAACCAAAAGAGAAGATATGTTTGTTACCTTTGTGTGATCTCTCCAACTTATTTCCACCCTTTTTGAAGAAGATATAGAATGCAATTGTATTACTTCACATATGTGTAAACCCTAAAATTTCCCCCCCAAATTTAGCCTACTTTAGACTAATTGCTATACATTTGTGAAAAACTTATTAATTAATTTATGTGTTTCAACCCTAAACCTAATGGTTAAGTTAGTAGGGTATATAATTAATAGAGTAGCTAGGTTAATAAGGTAGGTGGTTAGTACAATAGCTAGGTTAGTAGGATAACTAATTACTAGGGTAGTTGTGTCAGTAGGGGATAATAAATAAGGCACCAAGGTTGGTGCAATACTTATGAGGGTGGGAAAGTGAACAAGGTAGCTATTCTGAATGACTCCAAATGCAGGTATTGCATTTAGGATGGGATCTTCATATAAAGAACCCTAAACCCCACATGGGTATTTTTGGAGTGACCCTAAATGCAGGTATTGCATTTAGGGTAAGATCTTCATATAAAAAACGTTTAAACTTTACATGCATCCTTTCGGAGTGACCCAAAGTGCAGGTATTGCATTTAGGGTTGGGTTATTTCAAAGTGACTTTGCATATGCATATTGTGTTTAGGGCTAGGTCTTCACTTAAGGGTATCCAAACCATTTAGATGGGTTTTTTTGAAACATGAGTATTACATTTAAGTTTGTTTTTTCATTTCAACTTGAAATACCCAAACTTATACTTACCTTTACCAATTAGAATTTTAGGGTTTCGTTGCAATACCTACACCCGTACTTACTTTTACCAACTAGAATTTTGGGGCATAATTTCAATATTTGCACTTATACTTACTTTCACCAAACCTGAACAAAAAAATCTTAGTGATATATGCCCTAAACCTAAAAAATTATACAAGCTATACAAATCATATAATGCAAAATAAAAAAGTTTGAAAGAACATAGGAAAAAATTAAAAAACCAACATTCAAAGGTTTTAAACTATAAATATTTATTAACTGAAAGAAAATACGTTAATCTTTAAAAATAATCAAATAATTTTCATATAAAACCAAAAGAAAAGATATGTCTTTTATCTCTGTGTGATCTTTCCAACTTAATTTTCCACTCTTTTTGAAGAAGATATAAAATGTAATTGTATTAATCCACATATGTGTAAACCCTAAAATTTTCCCCCCAAATTTAACCTACTTTAGATTAATTACTATACATTCATGAAAAACTTATTAATTAATTTGTGTCTCAACCCTAAACCTAATGGTTAAGTTAGTAGGGTATGCAATTAATAGAGTAGCTAGGTTAGTAGGGTAGGTGGTTAGTACAGTAGCTAAGTTAGTAGGGTAGGTGGTTATTAGGGTAGCTGTGTCAGTAGGTTGGTGCGATACTTATGACGGTAGGAAAGTGAGCAGGGTAGGTATGTGTGAGGTCAGGTCCAGGAAAAACGGCCAGGAACCAAAAAAAAAAAAAAAGTACAGTGGTCAGCAGCAAAAAGAAATCGACTGTGATGAGCCCCATCCGGCGCTAAATGAAAAAACGCAACCCATCCGGTGGACAGAACGGCCAACTGGTGCATTGGTGGGTGCTAATTCACTCTGGCCCTCAAAGACAGGGTGACGTTACGGATAACTCTAATATTCCAAACTGCTAATCGAAGTACGAGTTGGGATGTTTTTACTACTTATGGGTACAGGTGACCATTGAAGAGATTTGTGCTACAAGCAAGCATAGGGTTCCTCCTACCTCCAAAAAGAATGTAGTGGTACCATCCACGGCTCTGGGAGAAGAAGTTGTTAGCAATGTTTGCTCATTGCAGAGCTTTGGTGTCGAAACAAACATCTTCAATCCTAATGAGTGGATTGATTCCAAAGTCATGACAATCGCGGTATTGGCAAGATCTACATTTGGCGAAAAAACATATGATCAATCCCCCCATTTGTAACTTACTTTTCCAAAGAGTACATTACAAGCAGCTGCTTTACTTGGCACTTGTGTACAAAAAATTCACAATCTTTATGCTGACTTTACAAATGACACATTCGCATTTTGAAATGAAATAGGGTTTCGTGATGAGAAGCACCCCTTCCCTTTTTGAGAATTCCATTTTGGTGAGGAAATAATTAAATATGTACCTGACATTTTCTGTTTTGCATGTTCTAGTTTCATGTAGCACACACCATATATGTAGATTTCTTCAAAATATATGGAGGTTTCCCAAATGGCAAATTGCTTGGCAAAACTCATCCACCCTCTACTTATCCAGCATATTCTAGATTTTAAATGTTTGGGTTAGTCATACATGTGGTGGACATCATGAAACTAGAGATCATTGTTGGCATGTACCCTAGGTAGTTAAGTTATGCATAAAGGTGGTAAAATCCAGCAAAACCCTGGTTTACTTGACATTAAGGCCCACTTTAGACATGGGTCCAACAACAATGGTCCAATGAAATCAAACATTCTTATTGGTCAAGAGCTTTAAATTGGTTCCAAGGCTTTTAGATGAGGGTTCATGATCAAGAAAAATCAAATTATGATTTAGTTTATGTGACATCATTTTGGAGAGAAAACCAATTGGTTCAAACCAAAAAATAATTAAAGGAGAGCTCATGGTTTGGAGAACCAAAGTGTAAGTTATAGTCCAAGGTTGCGCATTTCTTTGGTTTTTTTTTTTTTCCATTGTTTTCTTTTATTTTCGTTGTTCAAATTTTGTAAAAATGGAAGACATGTTATAAATTGAGGACATTATTGAGAGCACACCAACCCCCCCATTTTTTTTATCAATTCTAGAGTTGACATAGCTAGTTTTGTGAATCTTTACAAGGTAGTTGTTAAAAGAAATACATTTTCAACCTTTTTCAAGTGCACGAAATAGAAGTGAATCAAAAGGTGGGGCAAAAAATGAGGTTGCGATGTCAATTTTCACAAGTGAAAGGGGATTTGGATTACCAAAAAAATCCCTAAATCAATTATGAATATAAAGAAAAAAACACCAAAAAAGAAGACAATTGTGGTGAAAGACAAAGTGAAAAAACTATAAAACTTGGGTGAATGATGAAGTTCTACACTTGATTACTCTATAACGAGAAATATATATATATATATACCAAAAGTTAATTTAATCTTTTCACATGTCAATCACACATTTTTTATATTAGAACCGAAGCCTTCAAACACATTCATTGTACCTTTGCAAAAAAAATGTTTTTTTAATGTGAAAAAGGGTCCAATTCAAGGTTCAATTTGTTTTAAATTGATCCTTGGGTTTTTGGTCTTTTGGACCTTTATCTAAAATTTCCCTAACGAGGACAATCAAAATGAAAATGGAATTGTCCCCCCCCCCCCACCAAAACAACCCAAAAAAAAAAATCATATTTCTTTTCAATCCAAGATTAATTGAATTTTCTTTTTTCTTTTATGCTTTGTCTATGTCTACTTATCTATTTAAGGATCTATTTAAGTTATATGATACCTAATCAGGGCTTAAGGGATTACACATAGCCTATTTAAATGATTAACTAAATATGTTTTAAGTTAAAGGACACCTACAAATTATTTAAAGGATTACTTAGGACTTATCTCAAAAAAATTCAAAGAAACACCTAAAAATCTACCTTAAATTATGGGACATTTAAGAGCCACTTAAAGATTTACCTAAGGCTTACCTAGGGAATCCAAAGGAACACTTAAAAACCTCTCTAAGCTATGGAAAATTGAAAGGTTACTTTAAAAAATTACATGAAATTTACCTAAGGGTTTACTTGGGGATTATCAAATTTGCTGACATGGGGAGTTACATAAAGCCTATTTAGAAAACTATGTATTTAAATAAACACATAGGTGCCTACTTAAGGAATACTTAAGGGATTCTCAAAGGGGTTACCTAGCAAAACACCTAGGGCATATTTAGGTTATGGGATAATTAGGGGATTACATAAAACCTACTTCCAATATTAGTCACAGATTTTTAAATTAAGGGATGCATAAAGATTATTTAAGAGATTGTTTAACGTTATTTCATAATATAAAAGGGGGTTACATAATGCCTACATAAGTAGGTGGGTAAATAAATATGGGTAATCAATAAATAAGTACCCCATGGGTAAGTAAATATAAATAACTAGCCGATGGGTGGATAGGTAAGTACCTTATGCGTAAGTTGGTAAGTAGCCCATTAGTTGGTAAGTGTTAAGCGCAAAATCAACACCTTATTAACACCCTTACCTAAGTCAATCCCCTTTGCCCCTTAAAGAACATCCAAAGGGTGTCACAATTTGGTAATCACCCTTCTAACCTATTTTATCCCAACTCTAAATTAACCCAATCACATTAATATAACAAATTTTACAAGGAAAAGTTATAGCCAAATCACCTGAAGTATCTTTGCCTTTATCTTCTACCTAAAATAGCCTAATTAACTTAATGAATGGGTTTGATTTTTTGGCCAAATAGAAATCCCCCACCATCCTTGTTGATTTTGACTTTCACCTATCCTTGTCTGATCCAAACAACGACCTCATTTCTTGTTCACACATTCCTCTTCCTCTTATTCAACTATAACCAACTCTAAACCTAAACATGTGAATTACAACATGAACACAACATACACAAATGGAAATTTTTTAAAAAAAATTGTTTCCAAGCCTAACTACCTCATTGCCTTCTTGATAACAACTTCTTATCCTTATGATTACTTGATTTTTTTCATAATAATTATCTTTTATCCTTATAATTATTTTGCCCCTTTCCTTACTCACCAACATTGATATGAAAAGGCAAATTAACATGTGTATTTTCATGTCCATCATATTTATATTAATTCATATTAAATTTGACATTGACATAAATATTGATGAGTTATTGATAATCGTATAGGAACATAATAAGAAGGAAATTATCATTTGGTAATGTGTAGCAACATGGAGCCCAAGTTTTTTTACAATATCATTTTGATCCCCATTTTTTGCACATGCCCATGTTTTATTATCATCACAATTGTAGAGGAATTAAATGTTGTTATTATGCATGATTGTTCCCTTTGTTGGGGGCTTTTGGTTCCTAAAACAAAAATTGTAGAAACATAGAATCATAAGTACATTTTCTAATCATAATCACAATTTGCATTTGAGTTTCTTTGCATGCAACTCTTTGATAGTTGACGTTTCTTGTGATTTTAAAATTACTCGTAACTTTATCTTGTTGTAAACTTTTCAAGAAACATGCGTTTCTTGCTTCTCTTTAATTTTTAATTTAAAAAAAAATTGCAATTGCAATTGTTGTTTTTGTTGAGTGGGAAATAATATTCTTGTTACATTGGGCTTGAATGGTAATGATGGACGTTCCTAAATCATCTAAACTTTTAGTGATAAGAATTAACCTTCTTTGTAATCTTTTACATGACATATATTTTTGGATGCATTCTTCTAATAATGTTCCTTTATGTTGAGTTTCAAGGCCTAAATTTCCTCTAGAGGACCATGAGTAGGGCTACGAATGATTTGTTTTTTTACTGTTATTTTGAAACTATGACCATTACTCCTTAAGAATTTGAAGAGATGGGTTGTAGAATATGCGTTTGTATTAAGGTTATAATCATTGTTTGTGGCATGACACCAATATATCATTTGCAAGGAGCCTTGTACATAGTCTAAAAGGATTAAAATATTATCTAGATGTTAATGTTGCTCCTTCTTGCACTAGGTTGGGCAACTTTGATTCTCTATCCCAAATGTCTATGTCACTCTTCCAACCCAACAACTATTATTTTTTTGACATAGGCTTTTCTTGAAACACCTACATGTATTTTTACATATGTTGAAAAACACTACGTTTGGAAAGAATAAGCAATCAATTCTTTTGGGTTGATGATTATTCTACTACAACATTTTATTTGTAGTCTTTTGTACATCATAATATGTCAAATACCACTACACAAATTTCTTCAAACATGTATCCAAGTCAATAATGGGGTTATGGCCTAGAGGAAATTGAAAAAGAGAAACATTCACATGTGTAAAATGGAACTTTAGCATTGCAAGGCATTTTGATCGAGTTTTTTTCAACTTTCACTTTGAGTTGGTTTTCCATAATGTTCACCAAGGTGGGTATTGATTTGTGATTAATGATATGGCAAATTTATGGAAACATTCCCAAATGAATAAATTTTTAAGTTGTGAAGTTATGAAAATTTGCTTTCAAAAATATGAATAAAAGGAGGGTGCAATAATTCAATGGAACCTTTTTTGGATTTTCTTTTGGCTATGGCTAGAAGTTGACAACTTTCACTCGTGTTTTTATTTTTATCAACATTTGTTTTTACATCATTAGTTTTCTAATCATTATTGTTTTTGTTTCATCTAATCAAGTGATTTTTTCTAGACAACCTTTTGCAATTTATATATTACTAGTGTGAACCTGGTGCAAAATGCACCCGTCGAGATCCCCCCCGCCCGGTCTTCCCATTGCCCACTTCGGTTATTTACTTTGTCGACTCCCCCTCGTCCTTCGCATTTTCCACTCCGATTCTTTAACCCGTTGATCCCCCCCCCCCCGTTCCCCTGTTATATATAATTAACTTCCCACCCCATGCTGGCCCCCCCCCCCCCCACCCCGTTACCAAGCCATGTCATTGATTGACTAACAGACAAACTTACCGAATTAATATATATGATTGATTTGACATTTTTCTTTGCAAATTTTGAAATTATTTTAGCATAAATTATCCATATTAAATATTTTTTTATATTCTTGAAGGTGCTTGTGTTATTTTTTCTCATTGTGTGCATCAAATAAGGTATTATGTGAAAGGTATTATTTGAACGACATTTAAATTTTCTCACCCTATTAGTATCTCAATTTTTAATATTCATGTATTAAAGCCACCTTCACCTTGATAATTTTTTTATGTTTGCATTGAATTTTGGCACCATTTTGTTTTTTCAAATTTTGAATTTTAGTTGAAGGTGTGAAGGTGATGGAAGAAGGAAGGTGATCCATGTGTGATTAAATAAACATAATGTAGGAAATGTTCAATTCTAATTTTGAAAACACATCAATAAACATTTCAATATTAGATCATATTTCAAATAATGAAAAGCATGTATGACACCTACAAAGTCATTATAGACATCAAACATTTGGTTTGTTTCCATAGGGAACAAAAAAAAAACAAAAACATTTGGGTTCTAGAATCAAAACAAACCAAGTGTGCATTATAGCTCAAGTAAGTGCATTTTCAAGGTATTACATTTGGGCCTTTATCAACTCCTTGTCCTAACCAAGCTTTTACCACCTCATTAGTGTTACCTCCCTTATTCTCAACTTTGAGTATAATTTACACAGTTTTCATCTTACTAATTGAACCTATGAACAACTAATATTTATTATCAATGTTATATATATTTAATAATAATAATAACTTTATATTATTTATAATTTAATTCTGGAAATAAATATAATATTAGTATTAAAATAATTGAGCTATTATTTTTACCCAATAACTAATACGTGGAACCTTATCATTTTACTTGTGCAGTTTTTAAATTAAAAAAATCCCCCCAAGGTTATATTAAATAAATAAAATTTACTTTTGTATCTCAATTAAGGGGCCATTTTATAAAATTGAAAGTTATAAATTAAAAAATTGTCCGTGAAGGTTGCAAATAGTTGTATAAAATTTAGGACCAATATTCAACAACCCAAAAACACTTGGAACCAAAGGTTTCAATGCTTTGTTTAATTTTAAAAAAATCAAAACCAAAAGTTAACCCTTTCATTTAAAAATGATTGAATCAAACTTAAAAATTATACTTAAAAGCCCAGAAAAATCCAACATTAAGATAAAGACCCCAAAATCAAACACATTCCAAAACTTTGGGGAAATGCCTTGCAACTTTTATCAAGTTGATTCATGAACATACATAAAAATTTATGTTTGCCTCTTATGTAATCCAACTTTGTTTTAGTTATTTTTCAAAAAAATGGTGGTTAACTATTATGCATGCAAACACGACAGAAAGGTCTGAATTGTGCATGGTTATATTCTTCAAAAATTGCAAGGAAAAAACTTGAAAAACAAATGTGTCAAAAAATGCCACCTAACCGAGCAAAGGTTTAGCCAAATGTAAAAGATTTGCCAAACATAACAAGTGTGAATATCCAACAAATGTTCTTATCAATAGTTAAAATTAATTTTAAAAATTAAATCAAGATGTCAATTTGGAAAGAACATAATTCAATATTTTGATCTAATTTATCTTTTTAAAGTGCAATAAATAGGGAATCACAACAAATAAATATACAAAATGGAGAAAGATGATTCAACTATGGGAGTCCAAGAACATTTACAAAAAATATAAAATGAAATATTCATCAACATAAAACCTCATTTCCTATGCATGTGAAAAGGTGAATTGGGTGAAACCCTAAACCTTAAACCCTATACATTCCAAAAAAGTATATCGATGCAATCAAATGGAAGTTGCAATGAAAGGCCATGAAATATTTGAAAATTTACAAATTCAAGATGATGTTATCAATGAACAAACCAAGATGATTAAAATACATTAAAATATAGATAGATCACATTAAAATGACAACTTTAAGAAATTGGAACTTACAAATGATAGTAATTTATATGAATGTATTGGGCATTGAGAATGGGTAAAAATACAAAATACATTAGTGGGCAATAATGTAATCAATTGTTTAAAAAATCAAACAAAACAAAGAAAAATAGTGCTTGAATATTCATTTGAGTTGATATTTTGTAAAAAATCCATTGTGAAATTGTATAATGAATAAATTTCACAAATTCAAGAGAGATATCGAATCTACATATCAATATAAAATTAATAACTAGTATAATTAGACATAAAATTAGTATAATATAATCAAAATAACAATAATAAATGTTTAACAAAGAAAGTTCATGTATTAGATTTTTAAAATGAAAAAGAACTTCCTATAAAAGTTCAAACCAATTATTTTCAATAGAATAAAACAAAATGATTCACAAACAAAATAATCTAGTGAAAGTTGTTAAAGGATATGACACAACACCAACAAGTAACAATGATATTGTCTTAGATTTGTTCAAAATACAACAAGAGCATTTGCTATCAAAACATGAAAACATGTCAATTATTAATAATGACAAGTGAAAATGGGTGCAAATTGGATTCAAGAAACCAAAGCAAGTTGTGACCATTGTCTTATTTTCCATCAAGGTAATATTATTTAAGTTGATGTTGAAATTCTTGAATCCTACAACAATATCTTTTATGTGTAATGGGAACATGTTTAAAAAAATAAAAAAATCCAATGAATATGGAATACCCAAAAACATTTTTTAAGACAACGTGGTTAATATTTATTGTTGTTTAAGATTTTTTTTAAAATAAAAATGGTTTAAATTTTATATTTTTAATAATTTTAAATGTACACACCTTTATATTGTAATATAATGCAACATCTTTTTAGATCATAATATTTATATATTTATATTTTTTATTTTTTAATCATGATTTTAAGCATATTTTGCAAAATCTCGTGCAACAATTTAGTTATGTGTTTTGGTGGTTCATAATACTATGTTTGGATCCAAATTGTAAGTGTGTTTGCCATGAAAAGGTAGACCATAAACAAGATCAATATGGAACAATGGGTATCATATAAATAGTATTTTCAATAGTAAAGATGCACCAATCTCCCAAAATGATCAATGGATATATAAATAGTACTTTCAATAGTCAAGATACACTAATTTCCCAAAAGGATCAATGGTTGGGATTTGATTGCGTAGGTTTATGATTTACCTTTTGAATGAAAGCTTTAGATCCATTGGATAGTTTTAGGTTGATCACTTAAAGATAATATAGGTGAATGAAATCATTGTGGAGATCAATTTGTCAATTGGTGATTTTTATTTAACCATGGATAGGTGCAATCTAATCAATCAAATGGTCAATGATGCCAAAAAAAAATCAATACAACAAATAATGTTAAATCAAATGGGCATAATCCTTCCAATTGAATCAAGTTGAACACAATTCGATCTTGTGGTTTGGTATGTTTAAGGCCCTTTTTTAAAACAAAAAAGGTTGAATAGATTTATTGATTGGATATGTTGTCAAAATCAATGGTTGAGACCTTAGAATATTAGAATAATCTTTTGTCAATGTGCATTATTGATGATGCATATGTTTTAATTTAAGGCATGGACAAGATTGCTTCATGTAGATGGTTGATGTAGTTTTGTACTAATGTAAGTTTTTCTTTTCATATCCAATGCATTAGGGTTTTTTTCTTTTAATTTGATGGTGGTTATTAGTAATTGGATTAAGATTTTTGGATAATATCAAATATTTGCATCAAAAAATTCAAGCTTGTCATTTTATGCGTTATTGATTGAGATTTATTTAAATGGAGGTAATATTGCATCTAAACATTGAGTTTCATATGAGTTATTCACTTTCCATTGATAGTTTGATGGATGTAATTTATGGTTGAAAGTTTCCGTAGATCTAGTCCTTTACCATCTCTGTCAATTGATTTCTTTTCCATTGTCATGATTTTTTTTGTTAGATTTCAACTTGTGCCACTTGTAGTTTCAAAAGGTTTACTTGTATTTCGTTTTATCTTTAGCTTGTTCATCTTTTCTCGCATGTCAAGTTTTCCCCACCACTAACATGTTGATTCTTTCTCCACACACTATGAAAAATTGTGTCTATGGCAATTAAAGTACTCTACAATTAAAGCTCCAAAACAACTAATATATAATAACATTACAATTGTCCCATGGAAATATGACAAATTAATAAATAAAATGCCACATCCAAAAATCAAAAAGTTGTATTGTAGTTACAAATTAGTTGTAAGATATTAAATTTATACAATACAATATACACATTCTAAATACGGTTATAGTCAACCATGTTTGACTTTGTTAACAAGTTGCACTTTAATCACATGTAACAACTACATCATAACTAGGATAAATTTAATTATTAATCAACGGCTACTTTGCAACAAATGTACGGCCTTGAGTAACACATACGATCATGCAATGTATATACATTTTCATCGTCCAATATATATGACATTTCAATTTATTTGCAACTAGTAGGCAACTATATTTCAATTTGAAATTTAAATATTTGAAATTTGGGCAGGAAACCTTTAAGCAAGTGACACATGGCAATATATTAATAAATTTGCCCCAATGCATCAATGACCTTCATACACTTATGTTTATGAGTTTTTGTTTTTGCTCTTGGAGGTTGAAGGTTATTATTCTTGATCTTAGAAGTTGAAGGCTTTTGTTTTTGCTCTCGGAGGTTGAAGGTTATTATTCTTGATCTTAGAAGTTGAAGGCTTTTGTTTTTGCTCTCGGAGGTTGAAGGTTATTATTCTTGATCTTAGAAGTTGAAGGCTTTTGTTTTTGCTCTCGGAGGTTGAAGGTTATTATTCTTGATCTTAGAAGTTGAAGGCTTTTGTTTTTGCTCTTGCAGGTTGAAAGTTCCTACTTTTATTGTTAGAAAAATTGAAAGCTTTTGTTTTAGCTCTTGGAGGTTGAAGGTTGTTATTATTACTCTTTAAAAAATTAAAAGTTTTTTATTTTTGCTCTTGGAGGTTGAAGGTTCCCATAATTGTTTTTTTTTGTTTTAGTTCTTGGAGGTTGAAGGTTCTTGTTATTGCTTTTAGAAAAATTAAAAGTTTTTGTTTTTGCTCTTGGAGGTTGAAGGTTCCTATAATTGCTCTTAGAGAAGTTGAAGGCTTTTTGTTTTAGTTTTTGGAGGTTGAAGGTTCTTGTTCTTGCTTTTAGAAAAATTAAAAGTTTTTATTTTTGCTCTTGGAGGTTGAAGGTTCCTATAATTGCTCTTAGAGAAGTTGAAGGCTTTTTGTTTTAGTTCTTCGAGGTTGAAGGTTCTTGTTCTTGTTCTTAGAAAAATTAAAAGTGTTTGTTTTTGCTCTTGGAGGTTGAAGGTTTTTATAATTGCTCTTAGAGAAGTTGAAGGCTTTTTGTTTTAGTTCTTCGAGGTTGAAGGTTCTTGTTCTTGGTCTTAGAAAAATTAAAAGTTTTTGTTTTTGCTCTTGGAGGTTGAAGGTTTCTATAATTGTTCTTAGAGAAGTTGAAGGCTTTTTGTTTTAGTTTTTGGAGGTTGAAGGTTCTTGTTGTTGCTCTTAAAAAAATTAAAAGTTTTTGTTTTTGCTCTTGGAGGTTGAAGGTTCTTGTTCTTGCTCTTAGATAAATTAAAAGTTATTGTTTTAGCTATTGGAGGTTGAAGGTTCTTGTTATTGCTCTTAGAAAAGTTGAAGGCATTTGTTTTAGCTCTTGGAGGTTGAAGGTTCTTATTCTTGCTCTTAGAGAAGTTCAAGGCTTTTGTTTTAGCTTTTGGAGGTTGAAGGTTCTTGTTCTTGCTCTTAGAGAAGTTCAAGGTTTTTGTTTTAGCTCTTAAAGGTTGAAAGTTCTTGTTTTTGCTCTTAGAGAAGTTAAAGGTTTTTGTTTTAGTTCTTGAAGGTTGAAGGTTATTGTTTTTTCTCTTAGAGAAGTTGAGGGTTTTTATTTTTGCTCTTGGAGGTTAAAGGTTTTTCTTTATAAATACGTTGAAAGTTTTTGCTCTTACTTTTGAATGTTGAAGGTTTTTGTTGTTTCTTTTGAATGTTGAAGGTTCTTACTTTTATTTTTTGATGTTAAAGGTTATTGTTTTTTACTTTTGGATATTCAAAGTTTTTATTTTTTGTTTTAAATGTTAAAAGTTCTTATTCTTACTCTTGGATATTGAAGGTTTTTATTTTTGTTTTTGGATGTTGAACATTTGTGATTATTGGTATTTTTTAATTTATATATATTAAAGAAAAATGACGTGAAAATATATTCCACTTTATTTAGAAGTTGATTGTCCAAGTTCAGTTTAATTTATAATGATGAAAGGTGATTTTTTAATGATAATCTTGTTGTTTTTATGTTATAAGGTCGACCTTTCATTATGTTTTAATCCATCCACATCAAAATTATGTATACAAAGTGAACTTCTTTCAAAAGTACTTATAATTGTAATTTAGTTTACCTAATTATAAGCATAATATTTGATTATATTTGCAAGTGTGCAAATTATAGTTTAATTTGTATCAATGTTTTACATACATTGCATGTTAGTGGCAGTATAGTTGTAAACTAATTTTATTCAAGTTGAAAAGCTTATTTACATATTTTATTAAAGATTATATTTGTCAAACTAGTTGTAAAGTAGTTGAAAATAAGTTGCAAAAGGTATTAACATACGTCATCCGTTGATAAATGGATGAAAAATCACATTGACATTTCATTTGTAACATTGGAACATGATGAGAATCTGACATGGAGATTAGTTGCATGTGAGTTGCACCATATATACGATATTGTATACAACATAGAGTGTATGTTGCAATTGTTACAACTTGTTCATTAGCACTCAAGGCCGTATAAATACCATGAGTTGCAATTGTCCATTGCAACTAGAAAACCTAGTCAAAAGCCTAGTTATAAAACCCTATATTTTTTCATAGTGACACATGTTGCTTTTAATGTTTGAATATATATATTTGAATGTATTTTCTTTTATTACATTTTCTTTTTGCCATATTTACTTGCTTTATTCCAATCATCATTCATCTTTGATGTTTTCATGGCAAATATTTTTCACAAGTGTCATTGGTTTTGGTGACTTCAACAATTTGGCTTATTTACATTCACATCATTTTGTTGTTCATTATTTTTCTCTCATTTGATGTTATCGTTCATTCATCATGTATTGTTATGATCATGTTTAGTGCAATTTGGTTATAATGTAAAGATCAAATTTGAAATTATTTGTATGCTTGTATGTGCTAACAATGACACAAGTATGAGAGTTTTGTGAATGAAGATCTATGATCTAAATGTGTTTGATGTTCTTCCATGTTTTTATGTTTGTTTAGTTGATAACCACTTTATTGATCTTTGTGCTTATGACAAAGACTTTACTAAGCCATGTTGAACAACCATCTTTTTAAAAAGTTGATGATGACAATTTATTTATAAGGTTTAGACATCCCAATTCAAAAGAATTTAATAACATGAAGCCTAGTAGTCATTTAAGAAGCAAATTGATTCTAAAATTTGAGTTAAAAATGCATTTGATGTTTAGTGAAGGTATAAAAAGATGAACATTTCTAAAATTATTGAGGACCTTGACAAATCAAATAAGAAGCCTTTTGTCAATTCTCTTTCTAAGTTTAAATTACAAGCCGTTCAAAAACTAATAAACTATATTCACTGATGAAGTGAAATTTGATGTTACTTTCTTTTTTCTTTTTCTCATTTCAAAAAACTCAATGTGTTTTTTCTGTTTTGTATGTTTTCTTGAATATATTTAAAACCAAAATAAATTGGACAATTTTTTTACAACCTTGGTAATCTATTTGAAAAGAAAGTTGAAAATAAATTTTGCATCATTTTAACACCATGGACTGTTAAAATGAAAAAATATATATTCAATGGACATGACAACTTTGTCAAAACATTCAAAACCTTCATATTGAGGGCACCAAATCATTTCTTTTGTACTTTCAAAGTAATTTCAAGTATTTCATGTTTACTTTGTAAAAGTTCACAAAATAGAAGTCAATTACATTCACTAATACAATCCAAACAAAATAAAAGGAGGCAACCTTGCCCACTTAGGCGAGAATTTAAAAAACAATGGGTTTCTTTGACATGATGATGTGACAAATTGGGATATTGGTTGTAAAAGGTTATGGATTAAAAATTATGATTTCTATGATGACCAAAAACATTCATGACTCATAAAATGCTATTATATAATTATGTGATTTGGCATGAATAATTATTGTAAGTGATTATGTCACTTTGAAGGAAATTTTTGTCATTTGAAAAATGAGAAATCAATAAAAACATTGGTCACAATGCTTTATAAATGTTTTTGAATGTTTTATTTTCATTATATTCATTCTAAATTGTTCTTATAATACGTTTAAAATCTTATCATCTAAACACATTAAATATTAACAACATTAATATAATTTTGGACATTGAAACATGAAAAAAAAAAAACTTATAATGTTTCTTAAATCTGACGACACCAAAAAATACCTTATCAAACCATAATTCAATCCATTCAACTTTTAAAATTACTAACAATAATAGTTAATACCTAAAGGGGACATTAATAAAAAAATAAAAAAATACTTGAGTAAAAATATAGGATGTAAGATATTAATTGTTGGGTAAAAATTATAAGTTAATTAATTTAAAAACACAAGAAGAAATCTTTTCTTTTTCCACCCTCACACATTGCGACTATTGTTCAATTTGATTACATTTCAACTATATTTGACCATCTTAAGTTTGCAAGTGGTTTCTTGCACTCATTAATGGTCAATATTATTTATAATTGTTACTTTTATTATGTTATTCACTTATGAGTATAATTTGAACCTTATTTAATTATTTAATACTTTCGAATTGTTGATGTGGAAATTGAAACTTTATTTATACAATTTTGTAATCTTCTTCAAAATCATCCATAAGAAAATTTAGCCATGTTTTGGCTATAAGCCATATATGGGCATACAAATTTGTTAACATATTTATATATTTTGACTAAAATCCTAAAACCCATTGTAAAATTATATCATTAAAAAAATATAAAAATATAAATAAAATAAAAATCTTTTGTTGATGTTGATGGCCTTTTCTATGTTTGCAAAATGGTGGAAATTCATCACACACAAAAAAACTCTGTTACATCATTAATATATATATTTTTAAACTTCAAAAAAATTGAACAAGGTTCATAATGATCTCAAAAATTCAATTAAAATTTTCTCAAATAAATTTGAAGTTGAAATTGTTTATGTGTTTATGGTTGAAATTATTAAAATTACTTAAAAAGTTTTTACTCCTTAAATTTTATTTTATTTTTTCAAAATTTTGATCCCAATATTTTGGCAAAACATTTTTTGTTTACATTTTCCCTTGAATTTACACTATTTTTTCCATCTTGTTTTCAACAAAAATTGCCAAGTTAAGAAAACTTGAAACCAAAAAAAAAACATGATGGTTGGGGAGGGGGCTAGGGGGGTTAATCCAACTATGTAAACCCACAATTTCACCAAATGAAATTGTGTTTCCTTTTTCAAAGGGAACAAATTTAAAATATATTCTTACATCATTAAAAAAAAATGTTGTGATTTTTTTTTCAAAGTTGAGTAATTAATCATTGATATTAGTGTATGAATAATCTTGTTAAATAAATATGGTCTTGATAATGAAATAGCTATATTTATTACTTAATTAATGTTTTTTCTTATGACCAGTTTTTGTCAATTTAAGAAGTCAAGAACATCAATATATATATATCTATATTTGGGCTAAATTTAAAAATATATTGTTATTTTTAGAATAAAATATTGTAAATAACCATAATATTGAAATATTTAAAAATAATAATTTAAAAAATTGTCTATAACTGAATGTGACAATCTTTGTATGGATGATTACCATTTTAACAACACATATATATTCCTAATCATATTGGAAAAAATAAGAACTTGCAATTCTTCAAAAAATGGACATATTTTATATAATGATTTATGATAAAAAAAAACTTCATAAATGCATTTTTGAATTCACATTGAATTTACAAAGATTTTATGTCAATTTACACTAATAGATATTTGTTCATTTATTCATCAAATGTTATTTTAACTTGTTTTTTTAGTATTGTAAATTTAGTATTGTAAATTATAATTTTATTTTTTTTCAATACATAATTAAATAAGCTTCAAAATCATCTTTTCATTTGTAACATTTAAATAAGTTTTGCAATAAAATTTGAATTTTCTAAACATTTTCATGCCAAACATGATAAACTTAATTTTTTTTTCATATTTATTAATAAAATGATAAATTGGTTTGGTGGTTAAAACTTTTAGTGTGTTTCCATGAGGAAAAGGGTTCAGTCTTTGATGGATGCATGCTTTAATGTACATTGTACAAATGCAATTTAGAAACATATACATCATGGTGAATACACAAACATGTATGTCATGTTTAAATGGTGTCAAAACATTTTAGTTGACAAAATTAGAAAAAAAACACTTAAATTCTTTTTTCATGCCATATAAATTTGTCACGACATGTTATGATAAAAATGTCATATGTGATTCCACGATATGAGGAAAAAAAAGGAAAAAATTATATGATGACATGGCATGTTATTCCATCTCATACCAACTTGAAACTTTGTATATCCATGTCATAATTTTGTAATTAAAAATTATGTAGTGTAACATGTGACTATCCACAATAATTTAAAAAACATTTCATTAAAAAAAAATCAACTAATCATTTTTAATCAAAACCATACAAGTTGCATATTAATCAATTTGTTCTATTTCAATAAAAACCTAATGAATTTGGGTAGTGAAAAAAAAAAAAAAAAATTCTTCTTGTGAAATAGGGGACACTTTTTAAAATTATTAATTTAATTATAATATAGATATGTAATAATTGAAATAATGGATTATAATTAATATAGAGTGGCTTTAATATGTATATATTAAATAATTAAATAATAATAAGGTTATAAAAAATAGGTTGAACAATTATCTAATACCCCTTAAAAATGGTCATATGATGCATGTAAATCCCAAATTTTACACCAAGTGTCCCCCTTGGTAGTTGATAACGAGTGTGTGAATTGTTTTTTTTTAACAAAATGAATTTTGTTACAAATTAGGGTTTTGATGTCTATTTTATATTGCTTTCACATATATGCATTTATTTTTTGTTTATGGATCGTTAAATTTAAAGAGTATATTCAATGTTACATATGTTTTATTATATGTAAATTATTCTTGTGTCTTTCAAAGCTTCAGGGAGAATAATATAGATAATATATAGAAGAAAATCAAGCATATTAACATTGTGTATTGTTGAGTTGGGAAAAATGCCAAACCAACTTTGCAAAATTTTGGTGTTGTTTTTTATTTTTGTTATTTTCATACATGTAATTTTGTGGTATGTGGTTTTAAAGAATTTTTGATAGCATGTGGCTTTACAATCCATAAAGATGAATTTGATGTGTTTTGAAATTAATATTTTATATTCTAAATCCTTTACTGTTGTTGAGTTTTTTGGGTTTTTTTTATTGAGATGTGCTTATTTATTTATTTATTTTTGTGATCATTTGTTGTTGTTGTTTAGTTTTGTTGAAGGTTTTTTGGAATTATCAATAAGGTTTTTTCAAGAATTGGAAGTTTGACATGAATAGAGGATCATCGTCCTTTTGTTAATTGTTGCATGTTGGATGTTGTGAAAACATACAAGGCCTTGATGAGGCAATAATGATCATTGTTTGCAAAAATTGAGATGCATCCCTTGTTTTTAACATTAAATAATGAAGTCATTGCCATTGGAATAACATGTTTGGTTTAATAAAAATGATGGAGAGGCTCAATGGTATAACTTATTATAGGACCTTGGGACCTAAAAGGGCGTGGGTTCAAATCTAGTGGCACGCAAATGAAGTTCATTTGGCCCTTTGCAAATAAACTTGACTTGAGGGTGCCAATGGCTTGTCATGTTGGCTCTAACATTGCACTTCAAAAAATATATTTTGTGAGGGAAATATACATTGAGATTGCTGAACATGTGATTCATAGAAGATCTATGCAATTTGAATGAAAGTATGTCACTTACAAAACTAGTTGAAGTGTGGTGATAGCAAGGATGTTAAATGCCTTCATTCACGTTGATTTTAAAATGAAGGTGTCAAGGGACATAACGATTTGAGAAACTATTCAAATTATGAGTTTTTTGGTTTTTTGCGATAATATCTTTGTAGATTAAGGGCTATGATTTGATTGTGTTTTGCAAATTTTGTAAATTTGATTGTGTTTTTATTAATTACGTGTATAAACAAACAACGATATGAAAAATTGAACCATGTAATGGTATCAATTGAGGTTATTGGTGACCACCATATTATTTTAAAATAAACTTTCAATGAAGAACTACACATGTTCAAAAAGTTGAATAAATTTATGAATGTTGAAATTTTTGAATTGTTGAGTTTGAATTTTGCTTTTGTATTGTGTCCATTTTCAATATATGTGTAATTCAACAATAACTTGGAGGCATTGTGTTTTTGTGACAATGGTGATGGAAAATCATGCGAGGAAATACAGTAGAGATAACTTAAAGAAGGTGAATAATCATGGTGATCAATTGAAGGTTGTTGTTACATGTAATCAAAGTTTGTTTAATAGAATTAAGTTTCAACTAATATTGCATGATGATCATGGGTTATAGTTTTGATATTTGGTTGAGGGTTGTAATGTGTTAAGAAGGATCATGTCCAAAAATGACAAATGAGAAACTATTGTAACCAATGTTTAGTGGCCATCAATTCTCCAACCTAATTAATTGTAAAATCACATTGTCTAGAATTGATCAAAATGATGTTGCTATTATTTTGTGTAATATCCAAAACATTCTAATAAATAATGATTGTTTTAAGCTTTTAATGCAAATTTCTTTTTATTTTAATGCAATTGTACATGTAATTGTTGGAGTTTGAAAACAAATTGTTTCATTTCAACCAAAGGGATATTCAAACTTGAATTTTGTTGAAATGGATTTTATTTTTCTTTATCATCTTGATCCAATTTTTGTGAATGAATTCCTTTTTTTTTCTTTTTGGGTTCTCAAAATAATTTCCATAACTAAATAAAATTCTTCATATAAAGATTTTGAATTGATTAAATTTTTAAAAATTGAATCTCAAAGATTTGAAAGACTAGCTTTTGCTTTAAATGGGCAAAAACACACACACACACACAAAAGAAGAAGATCCTTATGGAAAGAAAAATTGGGAGATACCTCAAAACCCTAGAAGATACTTCCATGGGACAAAATGAGCCCTTCTAAAAAAAAACAAGAAAAAGAAAGACCTAGCAATTCTCGAAGGTCAAATATTGCTTTACAATGTGCCACCAAATTACACAATAAATTATTCAATAGGTCTTCTTCACAAGTAGGGTAATGCTCAAGGGGGCAAGGCATTTAATTTCACTTGGTAACATGGCATCTAGGGATCACTAGAAATTTTTTTTGGGGCTTCTTTACATCTCCAAACAACAACAACAACAACCACAATGGGAGAGAAGTAAGGGTTTAGGGTTAAGGGTTTAGGGTTTAGGGTTGGATAATTCATTATAGGTTAGCAATAAGGTAGTTCTTGTGTCATGGTTAGCTCACCCAACTTAGGTAACCTAACATTTGTTCGGTTAAGGATTAACTTCACACTCTCGTTTTCCAACAAAAGTTTCCTTAACAAAGTTTGCTTACATTCTTCTTCTTCTTCTTCTTGGCTTATGTTGTTGCATCAAAAGGCCACCATGTTAGAGCTTTAAGGGACCCCACCCAATGGAGAGGAAAAAAAAAAAGAAAGAGTTTACCCAAAACTAGCCAACCATATGCTTTATTTGATAATGAGGTAAACTACTTCTAATAATAATAATAATAATTGTTGAGGTAAGTGGGCCTGGGTAGTGGAAAAAGCACACCAAATAGCATTTAAAAAATGACTATAAAGCTGAACACCCTAGGGCCCTACATTGCTAACAATAATCTTACAATAGGCTAAGCTTAAGCTTGGGCAAAAATAAGTTAACTAGGAATATCATTAAAAAACCTCACAAAGATGCATAGAGTGAAAAACCTTAAACCCTAAAAAAAAGCCCCTTAGTTATTATACCCAACAAAGAAAGAATTTGTTGGGAGGAACCTTGGAGCCTTAAACCCTACGGGCCGTATGTATGCGGTAAGATAAGATGCATCGAGTGACAAAACCCTAAACCCTAAAAAGCCCCTTATTATTATACCCAATGAAAGAATTTGTTGGGAGGAACCTTTAACCCTAAACCCTACGGGGTTGTATGTGGTAAGATGCATCGAGTTACAAAACCCTAAACCCTAAAAAGCCTGTTATTATTATAACCAAAGAAAGAATTTGTTGGGAGGAACCTTTAACCCTAAACCCTACAGGGTCGTATGTGGTAAGATGCATCGAGTGACAAAACCCTAAACCCTAAAAAGCCTGTTATTATTATAACCAAAGAAAGAATTTGTTGGGAGGAACCTTTTAACCCTAAACCCTAGGGGTCATATGCGGTAAGATGCATTGAGTGAAAACCCTAAACCCTAAAAAGCCCCTTAGGTGTTACACCTAAAGAAAGAATTTGTTGGGAGGAACTTTTTACCCTAACCCTAAACCCTAGTTTTTCTTACCGAGGGTAAGGCACCTCTAAAGGTAAAAGGAGGAGGTGTCTAACCCTGGGTAAATTTTTTGTTTCTGCCTTAGATAAAAAAGCTAGAAAAATTCTAGTAGTTTTTAAAAAACCAAACCCTAGGTTGCTGAATCCCTAACCCTAGTTAGCTAGCTAGCTAGAAACCCTACCCTGCCCGGCCCTGCCCTGACCTGGCCTGCCCTGGCCTGCCCTGCCTGTCCCATTGAAGGCGGCAGAAGACCGTTAGGGTTCAAATTTCCACACACTGCCAGTTAAGTTAAGTTTAACTGGATTGTTAACGGGGTTTAGTTTGCATTCTAGCACTAGGGTTAAGTTAGTTGTGTATCTTGGGTAGACTTTTTTCTGCTGGGGCTCTTTATAGCCAAAATGCTATATTTTAAAACTAAAACAGTACTAAAATCATTATTACTAGGACTTTTAGACATTTTCAATAGCCATAAATATAATTTTTAAAAAAGGGAATTCGCCAGATTTTTCTTTCTATAACATGGTTCAAGTAGACTCCCCAAAATATAGAAAGTATTTTTGTCTAAAGAAATTTACATTTTCCAAAATGTGCTATATTAAAATGAAAAAAGGTACTTAAATCGTGTGCTTTTCAGATATTCTCAGTAGCCATAATTCTCAAAAAATAATTTAGTAGAATCGCCAGATTTCTTTCTATAAATGGGCAGATAGACTCACCAAAAATATAGCAGTATGTATGTCTAAAAAAGAAATTTTGCTTCTCCAAAATGCTATATATTAAAAATTAAAAAGTACTAAAATCATTAGTGCCTTTTAGAGATTTTCAAAAGCCATAATTCAAAAAAATAAAATAAATCGTCATATGTCTCTACATAGCGTTCAAGTTAAACCCAGGTTAGCAAAAAAATATAGAAGAAAGAAGTTTAAAAAGAAATTTACTTGTCATATTTAGCTTAGAGTCAAATGTTTTAAATCTTCTTGTGAATCATCCCCTCGCCACTTTGGCTATAACACACAAAAAAAAATTGCCACTAAAAAAGTTTTTCTTAAAAAAAAAACAAATTAAAAAAGAAAAAAAAAAGCCACTGGGAGGTAACTGGTCAGGTCACTCTGGACTCTGGTCAGGTAACTGGACTGGGACTCTGGTTAGGAGTAATAAGTTACCTGCCGCCTGTCCGTTAGTGTGTACTGGTAACTGACTAGTTAACTCTCCCGGTCATTATTATTACCGCAGTTAGTTCTCTCTGGTTGGGCCCACAACCCTCCTCTCTCTCTTCTCTCTCTTCTCTCACTCATTTGTTTCTCTCTCTTTGGATGCGCAATGGGAGTAGTGATTTTGTTGTTGTTGCTGTTGTTGTTGGCTTTTTGGTGAGAAGCTTCTCCAGCTGATTCCAATTTCTTTGTATCAATTTTGTTGGAGAAAGAGAAAGGAAGTAGGACTGTGACGTTGTTGTTGTTGTTGCTGGAGTTGGAGTTGGAGTGGAGGTTTTGGAGTAGTAGTAGCAGTAGTAGGTGCTTAGAAGAGACTCCTTTTGTCTAAATGGGGGAACCAGTTGTAGTTGGTCTTAAGGCCATGAAGCAAGATGAGTTGCATCATCCTGCTTTGGAGCAGCTTCCTCACCTGGCTTACTGTATCAATGACAACCCTCGATGGGGTAAGTGAAGAAAGAAAGAAAGCAAAGAAACAAAATAACATATGAAACAGAAAAATAAATTTAGCTAGCTAGCTAGCAGCAAGCTTTTGAGCTTTGTGGTTGTGGTATGTTTTGGACTTTCTCTCTGATTTTTGTCTTTGTTTTTTTTTTGTTTGTTTTTTTTTTGGGGGTTATTTATTGGTTTCCTGGAACTGTTGTATGAGTTTCTGAGTTTTTTGGGTTTGGTTTACGAGCTGAATAATGATGCAGGATATGGCTGGTCATTTAGTTTTCTTGTTTTGGTTACTTGGGTTTGATTTGGTGATGGTGATGGGGGAGAAGAAGAAGAAGAAGTATTTGTTTTGCAGATTTGAGACTAATTCGGAAGAAGCTTTTTGCGGGTGTTTTGTTGTTTGTTTGTGCAGTTGAATCAATCATCTTAGGATTCCAGCACTACCTTACTATGCTTGGGACGACGGTGCTAATCCCAACTCTTGTTTTCCGCAGCATTCTCGGAGAGTCGGTAGGTTGGTTCTTCCTGAGCTTGAGCATGAGCTCTTTTGTCTTGTTTTCCATTTCTTTTTGGGTTGGCAATGGTGTTGCTGCTTTTCGGAGTATTAATAATTTGCAGAGGAAGTGGGTATATGATGTTGGTTTCAAAAAAATTCTTCAAGCTTTGCATCATCGTTTGTCTGTGTGTGCGTGTTATTGCAGAGGGATTTATCGCGAGTGGTGCAGAGTTCGCTTTTTGTTTCAGCGATCAATACTCTGCTGCAGACTGTACTGGGTTCTCGGTTGCCGGCAGTGATGGGAAACTCCTTCTATTTTCTGTCTATCACACTTTCCATTGTCAATGCTCCTTCAATCATCCAGATTCCTGACTCACATGAGGTAAGCAAACCCCACTGCTCATCTCTCTCTCTCTCTGTCTGTCTGTGTCTCTCTCTCTCCCATCAACTCCATCAACGCTCAGCATCTCCATCCACTGCAAAACTGCTGTGAAAAACTGCATAGCTTTCAGAGCCCCAGAAGACTCTAATAAACATGCAGTCCAATCGTAGTCGTGTCTACACAACAAGTAGTAATTTCTCCCTTCTCCTTGTGTGCTGCTGCAGAGATTTCGTCATGCAATGAGGGCAACGCAAGGAGCCTTCATAGCAGGCTCAGCACTGAACATCATACTAGGATTTAGTGGCCTGTGGGGCCTTTTTGCAAGGTAAAAGTCCAAACCCCAGTTTTGAAGTGGAGGGAGGACTCATGGATTCTAATCAATCCTAACTTTTTTGCTGTTTCTGATGTCAACATACATTACCACTCTTCTTCTTCATGGGTTGTGATTGAACTGCTGCTGTTGGCTGCTTGATTGCTGGCATCACAGCTCTACTGATCAGGCATTGAACAAATGTGGGAGCTGTGAGAGCTTATGGGGCAAACTGTTGCTCACAAAAAAATGACTATCTTTTTTTTTCTTTTTCTTTTTTAATGGGAATGTGTTACCAAAGTTCCTGACATTGATAAACTACATATTTTCAACACAGATGCAGTGCTTGTTCTTGATGAAAATTACTTGCAGGTTCATCAACCCCATTGTTATAGCTCCTGTCACAGCAATTGTGGGCTTGGGTCTCTTGGAATACGGATTTCCTGGGGTACTGTTTTTTCTCATCTCCTCCTTTCAATCTTCATCTTCCTGATACCCTGTCTTTAGTTTGCGTTCTTCAGATTCCTTTTTTGTCTATTTCATACAACCTGAATGATTTGACTGATGGCTGACTATATATAACAGAAATTTCCCCTGTTTTTCTGGTTTCCATCAGGTCGCGAAGTGTGTCGAAATTGGCATTCCAGCTCTTATATTTATATTGATCTTTTCCCAGGTAATAGAATCTTGAGCAAGAAAGCAAACGGCCTGTTGTTGAATTGTATTTTGAGTATCAGTTTTGATTACTTTATGTACTGTAGCGGTTGCTTGTCTTGTGCTCTCTTTATCTTTTGGGATTCTTCCATTCTCTCGTCCTGCTTAATGATGATGGATTTTTTTAATTGTGTTGTGATGATGGGCACAGCACTTGAAGCACATCCACATACCCCATGTACCCTTCATACACAATATTCACTTCTTTGAGCTTTTCCCTATTATCTTTGGAGTTGTGATTGTATGGGTCTATGCGACTATTTTATCCGTAGCTGGAGCTTATGACCATGCATCTGCACTTGGACAACTTCATTGCCGCACTGACCGAAGCGGTCTTGTTTCACATGCTCCCTGGTAATTTAGACTCCCATCATTTTATCATCTACTTGATTGAACATCTTGCTTGAAGTAAGAAGAGCTCTTTACCTTTCTCTGGAAAGAAATGCAGGTGTATATTGTAATTGTGCCAAATGAATATGTCTTTCGCTTGATGGGCTTCAAGAGAGTCTTTCTTTTGAAGCACCCTCAGATCTGAATTTCTGTCTTTGTGTTTTGTTTCGAACTCAGGGTTAGGATTTCCTATCCTCTTCAATGGGGTGCTCCAACTTTTGATGCTGGGAATGCATTTGGAGTTATGGCAGCAGCTTTTTCTGCTCTTGTTGAGGTAATCAGTTTTCCCTCAAATGAGTGCTTTTTGCAAGGACATACATCTTATGATTTCTGTTCTTTTTCTGAATATCTGTATGTGGTGTGGTGCCCTTTTACAGTCAACTGGTGGCTTTTATGCTCTGTCTCGATTGGCAGGAGCAACTCCCCCACCACCCTATGTTATTAGTCGAGGAATTGGATGGCAGGGAGTTGGTCTTCTATTGAATGGATTCTTTGGCACCTTCACTGGTGCAACTGTTGCTCCGTAAGTGATTATTTCCTACAACAGGGGAATATGAAGGACTTGAATTTGATTCTCTGAGGGACTAATGAAGTGTTTGTTGTCGACCTTCAGTCTCATTTTGTTGTTGTGTTTTGCAGTGAAAATATTGGGCTAGTTGGACTCACTCGTGTTGGAAGTCGGAGAGTAATCCAGATCTCTGCCTTTTTCATGCTTTTTTTCTCTATTTTTGGTGAGTACTAAACGCTGTTGGTGAATACATATGTTTGTTTAGTTGTCTGTAGAGAATTGAACTGTTTTGACCAAATTGGTCATCTACTGGATGCAGGAAAATTTGGAGGAATCCTTGCTGCCATACCACAACCCATTGTAGCTGCTATTCTGTGTATTACTTTTGGAATGGTTGGTAAGTGTAATTCCTGGTAAATAATGACAGTTTCAGTTTGTAGGAAAATGACTTTTGATGAACTCTGCAAGTCTACTCACACACAGTCAATCTCATCATTTGGATTGTGTATTTTCTTGTTGAATTCAGTGGGAACTGGACTTTCGGTGCTTCAATTTACCAACTTAAATATGACACGGAACCTCTTTGTGGTCGGCATCTCAATATTCCTTGGGTTGTCAGTTCCTCAATATTTCTCTGAGTTTGCTTCACGAGCTTACCATGGCCCTGTCCATACACATGCGCATTGGGTAAAATTTGCAGCTTTCCATATCGTGTTGGATTGCCTTCTTTACAATAATTGTGCCCTTTTGTTTTCCACAATTTTGAAATTCACGTGGGTTTCTTTTTGTTCTGGGTGGTGGGTGCAGTTCAACAACATACTCAATATATTTTTTGGTTCTCCCATCATTATCACATTTATTGTGGCATTAGTTCTGGACAATACACTTCTGTGGCACGTAAGCAGGAAAGACAGGGGTCTACCATGGACACGCAAGTTCAGGAGTTTTGATGCAGATGCCCGAAATCTTGAGTTCTACAGTCTTCCATTTGGTCTTCACAAAATATTTCCACCAAATTTCTGAGTGGTTTTTTTCCCTGCCCCCTTTCCTTCATGGTAATTTTTAGAGATGTCCACCATAAATTCACACTTTCTAGGGATGTTGCAAGAAGCCCCTCCCTGCACATCCCTAGTTACTGACAGTCCTGCCTCCTGCAATTATGCTCTGTGTGGTGGGTGTTCTTTTTACAAAAGCAGTTTTTGTTCATATTTTTTACCATTTAGAGTCTTGATTCTTCACATTCTTGTGCTTGTTGTATTTGCTATGTTGGCAAATAACAATTGGCTCCCTGAAGACATTGGTAGGAAAGTCACATCTCTTGAAGCACAAACACCCCTTTTGTCATATATTCTTTAGGAAAAACTTCAATCACAAAGAAATCTTGTACATCTCGGAACAGTCAACAACCATTGCGAATATGATGAGTAAACTAATTGTGTACTGGTGCTGTCTTTCAAAATGGTGCTGGTTATTGTTTTTTCACAATATATTTTTCTCATTGTGAAAAAATATGAGGAGAAAATTAGTTCTTTTTCCTTTGGATTTCTTTCACAAAACAATAGAATGCTTTTCTTGCAATTACTTACATGTTGAATTTCCAAGTGCACATAAAAGATCATATGGTCAAGGTTTTTTGTAATGGTCTTTTTGTGAGTGTGTGTTCATGATTGATCATGCCTGAATTCTGCAGCCAGCAATTATTGCCAACAACAAATATATGTTTTGAAGTCAACCCAATCAAGCTTTTGCAAAATTTGATGAAAGCTGGCTATACTGATTGTGGTATTGTAATGTTACTTTTGTACCATATAATTTTGTCCTATCCAATGTTTCTCACATTCAAGATATGCTATGTGAGTTGTTTTGCCCATACTTCATTAAAAAGTATATGAGAAAGTAGACAATATGAAGGACGAATAATGCAATGTCAGCACTTACCACCTCAGCCAGTTATTATGTGCAATCAATAAAAAAAAATGATGTCCCTCATATTTGCTTACTTGCTTAAATTATCAATCATTTGTACTATTCAATCAACTTGTGCTGCTGCAATAACCCATTTGAAAACTCTTTCACTGTAGCTCAAAACATTATGAAATGGTGCACAGAGTGCTTTCGCATTGAGGGCTTTCCAATGATATCAAGCGCATGGCAAAAAGTGTTGTGTGGTTTGACAGATCTCAGTGTGTTTCTTCCTTCTCTGTCTTATACTAGTGTGCCTTGTGCTGATGGCTTAAGTGTTACCATGTCCTCAACTGAGTTTTCCTTCCAAAACCTGGTTTATTGGAATTTATTTAAGGTTTTAGTGGCAGAAATCACTTGAGAAAATCAATATCTCCCACATTCTGAGTCCAAATCTTACCAAATAAATTCCATGAAATCATCAAGATCCTTTCCAACAACATCGAAGACACATTCCGATTCCTCCAAAATTTTCAGCTACAATTGAATTTAGTTTTCAGTGAAGAAATCATTCAGACCTTCTACCACTACAAAGTTAACTACTTTAACTATTTTTTTTCATCCTCGGGTTGTGACAACCTCTAAGTTAACTATTTTTTTTCATCCTCGGGTTGTGACAACCTCTAAGTTAACTATTTTTTTTCATCCTCAGGTTGTGCAACCTCTAAGTTAACTATTTTTTTTCATCCTTGAGTTGTGACAACCTCTAAGTTAACTATTTTTTTTCATCCTCTAGTGGTGACAACCTCGGGTCACCACTTAGTGTAGTTAGTGGCGTTTTAGTGCCAAAAATTTTTACTGGTAGAAGGTTTGTAAGGGTTGCCAATAGAAATTCTTCAGACTTCTTGCACTATAGTAGTTAACTATTTTTTTTCATCCTCGAGTTGTGACAACCTCTAAGTTAACTATTTATTTTCATCCTCGGGTTGTGACAATCTCTAAGTTAACTATTTATTTTCATCCTCGGGTTGTGACAATCTCTAAGTTAACTATTTTTTTTCATCCTCTAGTGATGACAACCTCGGGTCACCACTTAGTGTAGTTAGTGGCGTTTTAGTGGGTTTAGATTTTTAGTGGTAGAAGGTCTGAAATCATTCAATATTCAAGAACTTTTGCATTGCAAGTCCAAATTACGTCATGGAACCAAGCCCATGCACCCCTCCTCCTCCTCAAGAGCTTTCCAAAGACACCAAGAACACAATATGAAGCATCCTAGTTCGATGGATCTCATAACTACAAAACAAAACAAACTATGGTCCTTCATCGATAGATATGTAATTTTTGGGGCTTTATTAAAGGCCTTGATGCCCATCATGGATGTCCCTTCTAGCAACCATGATTTCATGGTTGAACTTTGTTCCATGAAAGTTCAGATTTTCATGCAGAAATTTTGTCCATCTTCATCAATGGAACTTCATCCGTTGGAAAATCCAATACAAGAATTATATTCTATGGATGAATATCCATGGAACTTTATGGATGATTTTTATACAAAAAGAAAAGTGAATAAACTATACACTCTATGGATGAAAATGAAAGTATGGACTACATTTCTTGGATGAACTTTATTTCATTTTTAGGAATTTTCATGGATGAACTCGCATTCCATTATGATGCCTTCAAATTCCACACACCATTCATAAAGTATAAAATACAAAGAAAACATGAAATTGAAACTCAAAACCTTTCAATTTGCTCTCATTATGTTCAAGCTCATTTGGGCAATTGACATGGTGAAGTGGGACATGACAATTGAGTGAGCAATGTGAACAAATTAACAAAGTGGACTTGGCAACCTAGTAATGTCAACTTGACAAAATAGCCAAATAGAAAAATAGTAATGTGGACTTCTTTGCAATTTGGCAAACCCTAAACCCTCCAAAAAAAAAAAAAAAAAGCCTTAACCCTAAACCCTAAACCTTTCAATTTCATAAAAAAATGCCTGAGCAAATGGTATTCCATAATTGGCAACTATGGATGAAGGAGGCTCTAGAAGGAGAGGGTGATGATGGTCCCTTTTAGTGGGAATTTTGTATAATTTTGTTGCAAGGAAAATATCAGAAGCGATATTTATGTACCACTTATTGTAGTTGGAAAGAGTGAATGTTACCTTTGTGTAACAATGAATGATAAAGGAGGATGGATGTGTCTTTAGGGGGGCTTATTTATGTACTCTTTTTGTAGTTGGAAAGAGTGAATGTTACCTTCATGTAACAACAATGAATGATGAAGGAGGATGGATGTGTCTTTAGGGGGGGGCTTATTTATGTACACTCTTATTGTAGTTGGGAAAGAGTGAATGTTACCTTCATAAAACAATGAATGATAAAAGGAGGATGGATGTGTCTTTTTTTCTGTTTGAATTACAACAATTATTGAAGTACGGCAACCTCAGAAATTCCTATGGAAGAAGTTTGGAATATGGAACACACAATAATGGGCCCGAGAAAATTTTTGTAGCACTTAAAAACTTGCATGTGGAGTGATTAGTGAAACCTTGTACAAATGTCCTTCATACATTATTTGTCACTCCAAAACCATGTATTGCACTATGGACTAGATAGCATTTATGGAGAGGGGGCCCACCCATTGGTAGACCAACCAATTCTTTGTTAAGGAAATGACTTATGCAAGTAAAGTGACCATCACTCATAAGAAGATGTTAAAAAAAAGATGATGACCATCATTAGGTAATTTAACTAAATCTCTCGCTATAAGCAAGATATGAAGTATAACTATTTAATCATCCTACTAAAAATTATGGCCGCACAATCAAAATTGGGGGAGGAAAATGCTGCTTTAAACAACAACAACAACAACAACAAAGAGATTTTTTAATTCCAAAAAAAGAGAAAAGAATTTCAATATATTAAATTATGGCGGGACAAAACTTAATTTTAAACGATATATGTTTCTACTTGTTCAAAACTTCAAACCTCCATACATACCAAGAGGAAAGTTTGTTTATTGTGGACATTTTGCAAATTCTATTACATAACAAACATGACATGTGACTATGATATTACAATCATATTATTATACCAACCTACCTACAATCAATGAATTACTCTAACTAATATGTTGGCTAATTGGCATGTATCTAAAAAAAGAGGTGTATTGTTCCCAGGTTTATGATTACCTATAAAACATGGTATGTAAAATTGCACAAATTATAGTCAAATGACAAGCTAGTCCCCATTTTTAAATCCATCTATGCACAAAAATAAACTGCTTCTAATGTCTACACTTTTATAGAATATTTATTGGATGTGACCACAAATTGTCAAATATTATTTAAAAAAAAATCCAAACAAAACAAAGTAACAAATTTTGGCCCCGCAACAAAAGCAAAACAAATGTTGGTGGGCTGCTTTTGTTGCGGGATCTCCCTCTCCCCCTCAAGGTCAACAACAAAAATAATTGTAGAGGGGGGGAAAAAAAATTCCACCAAGGAAAAGAGACAAACCCAAAAATAAA
The DNA here is from genome assembly GCA_963920785.1 of Sphagnum contortum. Lineage (NCBI taxonomy): Eukaryota > Viridiplantae > Streptophyta > Sphagnopsida > Sphagnales > Sphagnaceae > Sphagnum > Sphagnum contortum. Next base: position 21,780,056 of record OY987276.1, on the reverse strand, counting down.
TGTATATTCATTCTTTCTTTTGAAATCCAACTTATGTATACAAAAAGGCTATGTCTCAATAAAACATAACATGAAGATGAAAGAGAGTAAAACTTAGGCACAAAGTGAGAACACCACTTCCCACCTCACCTCGATTTCCCCTTTTTTTTAACACAACCCACTTTTGTCACACTTACTTACGTGTATGTATTTGAGAGCATAGCCTTTGAGATCATGTGAGTGCTAAATTCCCAAGTGAAGAAGAGCGGGGTTTTAAGTTATGGCATTACATTAGTTCTAAAGCTTGCTCGGTACAAATGAATTTTCAATCAGAAGCTTTGAGCTCAATGAGCTTCAATTGAAGGGGCAAATATTTGTAAGTAGTACTAAATCTTCAATTATTCCCAATAGAGTTTTTTCGGGTTCTAACTATTTTGGAAATGCATATCAAATGTTTTTGCAACTTCACAATCCAAAGGTCATTGCCCGTGCACATGGAAATTTGAATACTCTCAACCTTTTATTGTCCTATTTTCTATGTTAATGGGTGAAGCTTGAGAAACAATTATTGTACACCATGTTGGTAAAGCACTATTACAAGTTAAAAGTTGTTTTTCCTCTTCCATCCTTTCACTCGTGTTGCATCCACACCTTCAAAGATTCAAGCAATTTTTTGTTTGATAATATCTATATGGTGAAATGTAGTAGCAACTTGTGTGTATTCACACACCTTTAAAGATTCAAGCAATTTTTTGTTTGTTAATATCCATATGGTTAAATGTAGTAGCAACTTGTGTGTTTCGTGTTGAAGAAACAACGTATTGCCATAAAATTGTCTCTTGAAGGCACTTTTTTGTGAAGTCAAGTTTTCCAAAATCTAAATTTAGATCCTAAAAACCCTAAACCCTAAAAATCATAAGATCTAAATCCTAATTCATTCAATCTCATTTTTTGCCCATCAAGAAATTGGTTACTTCTTGTTTCAAATAGCTTCCGGAAGTAGACATCCTAATTAGAAAGGATATTCTAAACTTAGTACGAGCAAAATCGTAAAAAACTGAATTAGGTCTTGAAACAATCTCCAAACATTGACAAACTTGGTCTGTCTTTCTCCTACTTCTGGAGACAGGAACTGCATTAATGGTGTTTGCAACCTCTTAATCTGACAAAACATAAGAAACACCTCAAAAGGTGTTGCTTGTTACCGCTCAGAGATCACAGTGCACTTACAGAGAGCACAAGTTTCAAACCCGAAAAACTCAATTGAATAAGACAAACTTACAAACCCAACAAATACATTTGAATAACACAAACTAGAACTCCACCTTTCACATTAAAAGACTCATTGAAATTTGGAAGATCTTGAAACCCAACAAGAGGTGAAAGAACATGAATTTGGAAAAAAACACAAACAACATTGAAGCAAATGCATTCAAGTCTCTTTTGAAATAGAAGGACAATACTTCCAACACTTACAGGTCTAGGTATTGCAATAGAATAACTCTAAAAGGAGCTAACACTAAAAGCATCCCAAAGACATGACACACAAGAGAACCTTAAATGCCTAATTAGTCATGTGATACAAGACAGAGGGGACTCAACAAAAACAAGACATACAAAATTCAACAAAATGCAATCCTGACCATCTCCAACAATTAGCTATAGACAGGCTCCCTCAAAGGAACTAAAGTTAAACAGGAGCACCTTGATAGCCATAGTTTAAAAGTTCTTAATCATGACACAGGACTTTCAACAAAAGAAGCACAAAATTCAACAACCCATGACATAAAACGAGGCAAATGGAGGGGGTTTGTATGTATGGATACTGTCTTGCTGTACCATAGTGAGACCCTACTGGCTTCATCAGATTCCCAGCAGTGAAAGGAAGACTTCACCCATGACTCTGGGTAGGTCATCAAAACATAAAAAGAGAAGGAGATAACCAACAAAATCAAGAGAAAAGAGAAACAAAAACCAGCAAAAACCAAAAAGAACAAAAGAAGAAAAAGTGAAAAAAAGAGAGAAAAAACATGGAGAACCTTACACAAACATGATTTTTTGAGAACAATGAACCAATTAGCAAGAATGTTCGAGTTCTGTAGTATTTGCACAAAGCCCATGTCTGACTTTCCAAATGTTTGCTACAAGGAACCCTTAATCCAGATGCCAGGAATAAACTGATGTAACTTATTGTTTAATATTTGAAGAATAGAGGGCTCATCCTCACAAACATCAACAAAGTACAGGATTCACTAAATGCTTTTCAGTGATCCTAAAAATGTGACCTCTTCTGGGTACATCTAAATTTGATGTATTTGGCCAAAAGGAATCAAGAACATGGTTGGGTCTTGGCTTCAACAAAACTAACTGTGGGAAAATTCTGCTAGCATTTTGTGTCTTATGATGAACTTCAAAGAAGTAAAAAACATCTTTCACTCCTTTCAGCACTAAGCAGCCAAAAGATTGCCTTCTTGTGTAACTTGATCCACATCTTCTTCATCCAACTGGGTAAGCACGGACACAGAATTCACTTTATCATACCCATCTAACCGCATCAGTTTCACACCCCTGCAGCAGAAGATATAAATTGCCACACAGACAGATATCATTAAGTATATAAGATGACAACCCATGTTACAGCATGATCAAGAGTCTTAAGGCTTAAAGATATGTGGGTCTAGGGTGAGATAGATAATAGGGCCTCAGGTTAGAGTGCACGCACTTGGCAGTACGGCTTTGAACAGAGATGTCCCTGACACGTAACCGATTCATGATGCCGGCATTACTCCCCACAACTACTTGCTCTTCACTCTCCCCATCCAATTCTGTTTAGCCCAAATTAGATCACACAACCATATGCTGATTAGCATCAAGTACACTACATCCTGCTGATGGATCTCTGTGAATTGTTTTTGAAGCACAAAATCACTCAAAGGTCTTGACTTGTACATACCCTGGAGTGCAATGTAGACTCACTATGAAAGAGGATATTAGAATACCTGAAATCGAGGACCCAACAACAAAGAGCGATGCCAGCACGTCCCCTTCATGGAACTGTATTAACAAAACAAACATAAAAATAGGGTTTAGAGTTTAGGAGGAGAACAAATGAGTCAGTTTCCTGAGCACTATAATCACATTGATGTATCAAGACGATTTGTTTCTTTGGCCCTTTTTCTTAAAATGAGCAGTCCTTTCTGATCTGTTTCCTCCTTGTCCTGTTTGTTGCTGTCCTTTCTCAAACTCTTTCTTCTTGAACTTCCATCATATCTTCTTTTCTTTTGAATTCAAACATGTACTGAGAGAGTATTTAAGTTTTTGTTGTGTTCATCTTTGTCATAGGGATCTCAAGAAGTAAACCTTGCATCCAATAACACCCACTCGGCCAACAACACCTTCTGGAAAAGCTTTGATGGGCACACGCTTTGCAAATCCATCTTCAGTGACCATGAGGAGCCAAGGTGCCTTGGATTTCTGCCCCCTTCAAGACCAAATCCAGTACCCCATTCAAAACCCACTTGAAAGGATAATTCAGAACAATTCAAACTACATGAAAAAAAAGATGCATGCAGACCTGTCACGTCATTTTGAGACACAATCAAAAACAGGTGCTTCATGCCCATGAATGTCCCAAGTATTCTACTGGGACAGAAATGGGATCTTTCAAATAGCTCTAATGAAATATATGAAGTTTCTGAGTCCAAAAATGTGTAATCTGCTGTGCAGTCTCATGCTAAAGAGCAAAATGAAGTAGAAAGATATATGGTACAGCTGTCTGCTTGACAAGAAGGGGTTTAGGGTTTAGAGTGTAAAAGTCCAACAAAGGGCATACTTGCTGAGGAGAGAAGCAGGCACAATATCCATAGCTGCCAATCTGTCACCCTCCTTCAACTTCATTGCCCTCACTCCCCTTGTTGCCCGGTTTCTAGCCCTTAACTGCAAAGCTCATCACCAAAACCACCTGTATAAGACTAAAAAAAATTCCAGTTCTTCAAAATAACCAGCCCTGCAGTACTTCTCTGTCTGCTCAAACAAGAACTGATCACCACAAGCTACCAAAATATGGGAATTGTACACAGCAAAAGTCCCTCTGAAAGCACTCCACTGAAATGATCTCCTACTTTCTCCAATCCAGGCACAGACAGATAACAAACACTGATGAAAAAAATGGCCTTCAAGACACCCATTCAGACAGAGATCAAGATCTAGAAATTTCATCCCAAAGGTTTGGTGTAAAGAAAGAAAGCACCAAGGAAAAAACTTGACGAAACTAGGTTTCAACATGATGTGGGATCTGCCTAGTTTCTGTGCAATTCCAGGAAATCTGAATAAAATGGTAGAAATAAAACACCTTATTGTTGTCACATGAAATGCATACAACCATGCCTCGTTGAGAGCCAATGGCCACAGTATCTTCTTCAGCAGCCCGTCTCACCCATCTTAGTTCATCTCCAGGCACCTGCCATTCTGCAGAGTATGAATTAAGGATGGACACACTCTATAGGGAGAACAAACAAAACAAACAAAACCCAGCTAAGTGTCACAACTTGTGACCTCTTTTGCTTCACAAAAGGCATATGTACAAAAAGAATACAAATTGATATGTAAATTATCCAGTCCTATGTACAAAAGATTTCCCTGTATGAAGCTGTCACAAGCCCACATTCAATTCTTGGCACAGAAAACTACTGAGAACAAACCAGTTGAATGGCAACAATCCCTGTGGACCGAATGGTGGAGAAGGAGGAGAGGGCAGTGCGCTTTATGAATCCCTTTGTTGTCAGCATCACCAAGAACTGATCATCAGCAAAATCACTAACAGGCAGCACAGACGTGATTCTCTCCCCAGGTGGCACTGGCAGGATCTGTCAATCAGCAAGACAAGTGGAATTTCAAATACATTTGAAGATCCTAGATATGAAGACATTATGTCCACTGAACCATATGAATATCTCAAATGCTTGACACATCTTCAAAAATACAGAATTATCCAGAAATCTAAACGGGCAGATATTGAAGATTCTGGAGCAACCTAGAGAAGCCCATCAACCTATTTCCTCTGCTAGAGAAATTCCATGTACCTGCTCCTCTACAGAACACTGTAATCCTGGCATACAGATTCAAACACATAGATCGCTATTCAAACCGAAATAGTCAAGTCAACCAAACAGAATTACCAATTCTACAAAAAGGGTCATGTAAACATAGACATCATTGCGGTTTATGTCTATGATGAACCAAGACTGATGAGCACAATTCAAAGGTTCATACCTGAACAAGAGGATTTCCAGCTGCCATTCTTGAGCACTCAGGTATTTGATACGCCCGAATTGAATATACAATACCCCTCTCACTACTCACACCCACAACAAAATTCTGTAATGATTTCTTCACATCCTCCTTCAATTGGGAAACATTATTTTCAGCAAGCAACTATCCATATGAGAATCAGCAGTACTTTCTATACACAACAAAAACAAATTACCTGAAGAAAAGGACATAGTCATGGGTCCGGCAGACAAAGAAGTCTGACATGGCATCATTATTACGCATCTTGCCACCTGATTTTCCTGTTGTCCCTCTGTTTTGTGGTGCAAACATATCTGATGCCATCCGCTTTATGTACCCCTTCTCACTCAATGTCTGCCAAAGAGAGCAAATGGTTTCCATATAATGACGTCATTGATCAATTTGTAATTGTGTGATAATTGGTTCGAATTGAGAATGGACCCAGGGGTGTGGGTCAATGGATGGATAAGGGTGTTAACTCACCACAATGGTTTCATCATTAGCAATGACATCAATATCATTGATCTCACCATCACGATCCTGCTCAACCAGTGTACGTCGAGGTGTACCAAACTCTTTCTTCAAAGCCAAAGCCTCCTTCTCCACTACCTGTGATTTCACACTCCCAATGATTAGGCTTCAAGTTCACTGTCATCCATGGCTGAAACAAAATCAAGGATTAGGAAAGAAAAGAGCTGAAAATTAAGCTTTTGGTAAACAGCATCATCCCTGCCTGCAAAAAGTGAACACAAACTGACATTGTGAAACTTTCTTCTACCTGAAAAACTCGTTGTTTGCTGTCAAGCAGCTGTTTCAAGTCCACAATTTCTGCTGTCAATGTTGCATGCTCTTCAGCTAGCTTCCCACTCTGTACATGGCCAATACAGCCAAGCATTTGTTTAAGTCAAGCCTTGTGTAGATTTTACTACTAAACAAGATGCACACATTCCAAATGTTTGCAAAATCCAATCCATGCAACATAATTCTTGGTGCAGGAAAATCACATAGATTGGCAGCAAGCTGTGCCACAAACTTTGAGTCAGATGGGGTGTTCAGGAACATGCCTCAAGGCTTGTAAGCCTGCGTAATGGCATGGCTAACAAAGCATCAGCTTGCACACTAGAAATGCCAAATCCTGTATCACAAACATTAGTTAAGTTAGCTCACAATTTAACGAATATAGATCACTAGAAAAAATGGGTTTTAAGGAACCCCCATGACAGACAATAAATACTCTTTTTTTTAGGCAGAGAAGAGCACACTTTGAAGGTAATCTTTGTGCTCAAGCTTCAGCCAAACCAAAAACAGACAATGATGCCTGAATCGATGGCTGAGTGCCCAAACCCCAAGTTTAGACATTTAATTTGCAGGTCTAAATTCTCTGATCTGTCTGAACTTTGATGTGCCTGAGATTGTCCATGATATAGAGTCAAGAGCTTAAGCTTCTCAAGACCTTTTCAATGCGATGCCACCAAAGAATGGAGTAAATCTGGTAATTTATAGGAAGCACAGTACCTTGTTGCAGCACAAGTGAGGCTTCAGTACCATCCTTGGCATTGCGAATGACTTGTACTACTGCATCTAAGTTGTCTAAACCTACCAGGATGCCCTGCTCATCCCCCCAATCATGCATCAATCAAAAGGTTTGCTACAGGTAATAAAAAAGAAAACAGTGACAGTCATTGAAGTCTGGAAAGAAAACCATTTTTAGAAGCTTACAATGCCACCTGAAAACAGTCAAAAGCTAATGAGATCAGCATCAGAAACAATACTGAAACACAGGAGAGAGACACAGAACTGAGTACCTTTCAACACAGCAGAACACTGACAGTAGTGTACATAGAACAGAAAATAGGAAAAACCTTCTACCCAAGATAAAAATATCTACATTAGTGAATTAGACAAAAGTTTTGCCTGCACTATATGGTCACGATCCTCAGCACGCTTTAGTTGAAACTTGGCCCGCCTTGCAATAACTGTACATCTGAATTCCAAAAAGACCTGATCACACACTTTTGTCATCAGTTACTTTCTCCACAAGAGAGGCACTAATTTTTCATTTACTCCTAGATTTGTGAATGGGGCCAACCACAAATTCCTGGCTCTTGGGTTAGATCCAAAAAGTGAAGACATGTTTGAAAACATGATTGACACCCAGTATGAAACCATATGTACAGAACCAAGACATACCTCTAAGAAGTCCTTGAGACCCATTACTTGAGGTTCTCCTCTCACAATGCTGTTAAAACATGAATAGCCACAAAAATATGTAAGGTGGAAGGGGAAGGAAAGAAATGCAAAACATGGGCTTGCAAAGCTGAAGCAGCTTCCCAATTATACTGACCAACTTCAGACCCAGACATATGCACTTTTGAGGTGCAAAACCATTTGCACATTCATAACTTTAGCATGCCTAGTGCTGCTGGAAGCTTTCCTGAAGGTGAGAACCATGATCAAAGGGTGAAGTTACTGAAGTCCTCACCCGACCATATTGCAACTAAATCTTGACTGAAGTGTAGTGTATTTGTAGAGATTATTTAAGACGATCATAGGCATCGCCCCCCTTTTCACCTGCACATTCAAATCAATTTTCCATGGGAAGTAGCACAGAGTACAACAATTGGGGACAACCACAAATCAGTTTTCACTTTCATGTTGTTGAGTTCTGATCCAATTAGTCCTGAAGGTGGATCAAGAACCTCATACCTCCACAACAATTCGCATCCCAGAACGATCACTCTCATCCCTTATGTCACTCACTCCCTCCAGTGTCTAACACCCCATTCACAACCATCATCATCTCCATTAGTGCAGTGGGCTCAGTGATCATAGAATAGGTACTCCCCTAACACTCAAGTACACATCTTCAAGCTTACAGACTAATCACTAAACATAATTCCATGTACTAGACTGAAGCAAATTGCCATTTATGAGCACTGAAAATAAGCCACAGACTCATGATGCCTTGTCAAAAGCTACACCTATCATCAGACTTAAACACAGACTTAAACAGAGCTTCTTGGTCAGATTTGGAAAGCAGAAAGCACACATCACAAAACAAAGGTGCTGCTGGATGAATTCAACCTTGTTATTGACAAGCTCTGCTATTTTCTCCACGAGTGCTGCCTTATTTGCTTGATATGGTATCTGTGCATCCGCACAGACAGTTAAAATTCTGTCCCATCATCTTTTTCGAGCTCAAAACTCAGAAAGGAACCTCTGTGAACTACTACCACATATGTGGATATGAAGGACAAACATGAAACAAACCTCTGTGATAATCACAGCTGAACGGCTGGTTCGTTGATCAAGCTGTTCTATTTGAGCTTTTCCACGTACTGTTAACCGACCATGGCCAGTTCGGTACGCCTCCAATATTCTGCCATCCAGAAACTCATATGACACCCACCATAAGATGTCTCACCTGAAACCCTTGCCTGGACCTTCTTCTGACCCCTCTTACAAAAAACCCACCATTTCCTGAGCATTTCCACCATTTCCTGTGACTATTGAATCTTAGGTAGTCTTCCAGCAGTTATTTATTGTTGAGA